>OY856415.1:351838186-351978186 GCA_963693085.1 Alisma plantago-aquatica
GATAATGGTAATCATGATCAGTTATTAATATTGTATGTAGAGACACATTACAATTCTAGTCCACAATTATCCTCATGTAGAAATCATCATCATCAACACCGGAATATGGGATGCTTCATTTTTGTTTGTAAGTGATAAAATCATGCTACCCCATCTCGAGTTCATCATAAATGTACCAAATTGGTGAAGTAAAGTTCCATTGACTATTTTGGATAATATATATTATATGTTGTAAATGACACATAAAATATGTACCTAATATCATATATTATATAGTATATTATATGCTATATATTATATACTATATAGTATATATTTTATGTTATTTGAGTTATATTAAAATATATCATATTATAATATGTATTCGATAATATATCATGTCATATTATGTTTTGTTATACTTTGTTGTGTCTTATTATGTTACATGATCATATGTAAATTAAGATAATCAATGTTATGTCATGTTCAGTTATATTACATTATCTTTGTTATGTTAGATTATAAACCATTATATAATATTATCAAATGTGATGTCATGCAAAATTATATATATATTGTATACCACATTACACTATATTATACTACGTAATATGTTATTAATGTATCTATATTGTATAATATTATCCTATATTATCATATATTATATTATTTTGTATTGTTTTTTTGGTCGGTCAAAAAGCGTGTTCCTATTAATACCAAAACATTGGGCACTAAGTACCCCATTACATCGACGGGAGCTAAAAAAAGCTCATACAAGGATCGAAATCCCCACGTGGGGGGACACAAGATTTCTAGGAAAAATAGAAAACTAAGAAAACCAATCTAACTAAACAAGCTAGGTCTAGGCAGTCCTAGCAGAAGACGACTACTACAAGCCACTATTACATGCAATCAGCATACCCGCAAATGGTAATAGCAACTTGACATAGAACAAACACTGGCATTCCAACCTGTAGATAGGCATGACGAAGTTTCTAACCTTCTCAGCTATCCAACTCTAGGTTTCTATATGGGCGAACACCCAAGAAAAGGAACCCCTAACATCAGATCAGCATAAGCTGAACAAGCCACATGAGAAATAAGAGCCAGTGCATTTTAACAACAAAGAGTGGGATGAAAAGGTCAGCTCCAATTCACTCCTTCACGCTTAGCATAGAACCAAATATCTATTAAAGGTACCCATAAGTTGTGGTACTAAGCCAAGATTAGGGAGATTCTTTGAACTAACATCCAATCACAACCAGGATGCTAACCTACAAAGGTCCATGATCCTCCATAGAAGCTGTTAACACAACACTAAACACAAACACCCAAAAGTGTTTCCTGCATGCATCAACAACAAGGGCAAAGAGGAGGAGAAGAGAAACATGCCCCCCTCTTAAGCCCAACCCCTCATGATGCACCTGAATGCATTGAGGCAAATCGTCAAACATCTTGAAGGTGTTTTGAACCTGCTGTATCATAGATGCCACCGAGAGCAGAGGTCGCTGACTATGACTAGGCAAATCGTCGATCAGCCAGAGGATGACCCAACCCATTGCAGCAGAGAGAACCATGTGCCAGGGGTGAGACCGCGCCTGCACATCTTGACGGATGCCAAAACATTGCTCCACCTTTGCTGATAGATGGAGTGTGCCACCAGCGTTGCAGCAACCTCTGCACATCATTCAATAGTGAAACACCAGCTTGAAGATGGATGAGGTCCCTCTGCTATGTCGGGAACACCCAGATCTGGAGGCGCTGCCTTGAGGGATGAGCCACCAGCCGGGAAGGGCAAAATGGGATCGATCGAGGTCAAGGAACCGCTATTGCACATGACAAAAGAGGGATTCGGCTTGGGAAGAAGGCCAGGAGGAAGAGAGGGAAGTTGAGAGACCCCCTTATTGTGCTTGTGATGACGAAGCTGCCAAGCAAGCGAGAACCAGTAGGTTGTGACTCCTCTCCATATGTCCCCTTTAGATGAGATGGAGTCGATGAATCGATACTGCCGCAAGTGACCCAGTCCTGGCTCCAAGCTACGCATCACGTCTCCCCTCTTTCCAAGCCACAATCATCCTCAGTCAATCAACAATAATCTTTGGGGCTCCCGATCTCCAAGGACCTTCGTTTCATCAGTTGACAGTCGCACTGAAGGTGATAAGATCCAGGGAGAGGAAGGCGCCCATGGTGCTCCCTCCCCCCAGCGGTAGCTACTAGGAATCTAGAGAGAGGCGGGAGCTAACCCTAGAGTGAGAGTGACCTCTTTATTTTGTATTGTTTATATTATACAATTTATATTATATTAAATTATATTTTTTTATGTTGTATTTTATTATAAAATACATTTCACCATTTTTATATTTCTTCATGCAGAAATTTACATCTTTAGCCCAATTTATTTGAAGAGTTTGTACATTGTCGATTATTTGGATTTTCAATGAAAATTCATAATCACATATGAATCGTCTCTCAAGGAAATGATTCTTGTAGCACCTAGCTTCTAGAACCTCTTAGGCCCCAATTTAAGTGTCTCTACTACCATATCCAAGTGGAATCACAATAATGTTTTCTAAAAACCACTTGTCATTAAATATTGAATGACCAACAACTATATTATTGAGTAGAATCACTATACATTACCAAATGTGGCCAAGCATTTTGTCTTGATATTTATGGTCAACCATGTATGCTTTTTTGGAATCTTAGTTTTTCATTGTTGTTTGCACAATTTCTCTACTGTGTGTATGGTTTTATTCAAAGGTTAATTTATGGTTAAATTGAAAAACAATCACATTTAAATTCCATACTTTCTATATGTTGGTTTTGATCCCTTTGATTTTGATGGTGTGTATGAATATGGATTAATGATTCTTACATTTGCAACACCCTTTTCATGGTATTGACGTACCAAACTTATAAAACAATGTCCAAGCATTAGTCTTTGTGAAAATTGCACCAATCCAGTAGCTAATATGTAATTTCTTTGATAGTTTTTGTCTTAGTGGTATGATATCATCACCCTTAACATCCCATAAGAATCATGTTTAACATCCTCATTTGCATCGGAAGAAATATACTTTTCAGCAAGCATGTTGCACATATACTAGTTGCTACTCTTATCTCTCTCACATTATCTCAGCAAAAATATCCTTTAATATCATGAAGTTACTTGCTTCTAAGGGAGAAGACCCAAAAATGTTTTTTTCTTAACAAAAAGCTTGTGTAAATATTGTGAAATTTTAGAAGGGAAGAGTTAATATTGATATAATGATGGTTTTACATATAATAGGTTGCGAATGAGGATCCACGATGTATTATGTGGTTGGTATAAAACCAAAGTATATGACATACTACATGTCACCTTTTATCTCTATGAACATCCCAATAACATGGGTATCTCTAACTCCATTTCTGGGACAACCCATCACACTAAATGAGAATACTCAAAACCAAAGTGTTGGTCAGACACTAATTAATCATATTTTCTAAAAGGTACAAACCTAAATTCAAATACTAATTTTCAAAATTCCATATGAATATTTGTACAAAGGTAAAGCTTCAAAATATTTATATCATCTAACGTTGCATGAGTCCAGTGGCCTAATCCTTGACCTATATGCATAAGGTGTTTTCTAGAAAATTACAATTGACACTTATCATGACATACAATCAAAAAACACCATTTGATATACATCTTAAACAAGTCCCTAGACCAGATACAAGATTACATGGATGAATCTAGGAGTCTAAAAGAACCACACAAACCTCTTAGTTATACTATCTTCTAGGTGAGTGTTTTCCACATGGGTGTGATGTGCTTATGATCACCTAGAAAGATGAGCTGAGACCCCATGTCCCAGCAATATGATATAACCTTTAATAATATTTATTTCTTACAAGAATTTTATGAACACTAAATTAGTTTCAATAGATATTATAATAGGTTTGAGAATCAATTAGAGTCTATTTAATGAACAAGTACATGTAATGGTACATTCTTTTGTCAAGATCAGAATTTGGAGAAATAAGATTACCGAGGATGCGGCCCAGGTCGAACCTCCTATTCTTTCTTTCTTTTGTAACCTTTATCAAGATTCAAATACCTCCAACAAACGCAATGCATGTCTCTCTTTCATCGGTTTCTTTTCAATCTTGGATGTACAACTAGTTTGTGCAATGTCAAATACCCCCAATGAGTTTGAGATTTGAGACTTACTCACTTCTATGTCTCCTTTCAAGGCCCTTGAGCCAAAGGAAGTTGATGCATCCATACTTCAAAACAACTGGAGTTAAATTAGGAACCAACTTTGTCACTTCAGTTCATCCCCTCTTCAAAGGTAATCATCATGATTCAACTACAAATACTTTGACCCTAATCTTAATTCTGAGGACTCAGAGCCCAGAAATATGCTCCCTGATACAGCTAATTTCTCTTAATAAAGTATGCACAAAGCTTCTATTAAAAGTTATTGTAATCTGAATCAAACCTTTCTTAAAAGATTGGATTTCACCTTTGTAGTCCAGCTTTGTTTAAGGTCAAATGATTAGTGACAACATCTCAGTGGTACATAAGACATACACTCTATGGAAACATACTCATGCAAAAAAAATTACATGGCCATCAAACTTGATCTTGTCAAAGATTTTAACAAGATGATCTGGGTTTCATTCATGATACATTGTCCAAGACCCCCTTCCCAAAAAAATGCATCTCAACCATCATGCAAATTATTACCTCTAGAAGCACTTATATACCTTGGAGTGGAGAAAATATTGGTCACTTAAAAACTTCTTGTAGATTCAAGCAAGGGGATCCACTCTCTCTATGTATTTTAATTCTCATCTTATTGAGATTCAACTAGTTGATAACAAATGAAGAGGCAAAAGAAATTGGAAACCAATTGTCTTAACTAAGAAAAAGCTCACTTTCACTCATGCCAATTTTGTAGATGATATTATACTCTTTGGGGAAGCATCACACACCTCAAATGAAGACCACACTGAAATGTCTTTTTATATTCAAGGAGGCTTCTGAACAATTGCAATGAACAGATAAATTGAACATATTTTTTTCTTACAACACCCTAAGATCTCTGAGAAACTGCATCTACAAGATGTCTGAAATAAAGTAGACCACCAATCTGGGAAGACACTTGGCGGTCTGGTCATCCACAAGTGGAAAACTAAAAAACAATTCAACTATATCACAACAAAATATAACATAAAGTAATGAGTTGGAAAAACCACACCCTATCCTTGGCAACTCGTGTTACTCTTTCTAATTCAGTCTTCCTCACTCAACGTACATACTCAATGCAATCTAAATACTACCACTATCCATATTAGACAAAATTGATCACTTGGTCCAATAGTTCATATGGAACGACTCAATGACAAATTGTCACCTTAAACTTGTGGCATTGAGAAACCTAGTCAAACCTTATAATTAAGGAAGTCTAGGAATGAGACTCACTCGAGAATTCAACAAATCATTGGCTATGAAGATAGGGTGGGATTTTATTTAAAATGATAACACCCCATGGATCACCCAAATGAAGGCAAGATACTCTTGGCCCACATGCCTCTAATCCTCAGGGTCCCATACATGGAGAGATCTAATGGAGAATCTCGACACTGTGCAAGGCAACTCCAAAAGGGAAATTCTATCACACAATATGTCATTGTCTAGACAGATGAGTGGATAGGAGATAATATAGTTCCATCTCTTAAAGCTAGAAAGAGCATCCCCGATGACATCAAAGACCTTAAGGTCTCTTACCTCATCGTAGATGATGACCAATGGGATACATGGTTTCTAAATTCAGTTCAAACTGCAAGGTAGATTTTAAGAAAAAACACCCAAAAGCTCCTTCGCCTCAGATAGATTTTTTGGAAATCATCTGTTGATGGAAATTTCTCAACTAAGTAGGCATACAATCTAATAAATATCTCCCTGGGAACAACAAAGGATTTTGACTGCTTCAAGCTCATATGGTAGAATTATCTACCCCAAAGACATAAAATGTTCCTCTTGCTCATCCACCATGATAGAATAATGACCAATCGTCTGCAATTCTCAAGATACATGCTCTTTGAACCCAATTGCCCATGTTGTGAATCTAATGATGAAACTACAATGCATGGTCTAATGGATGGCCATATGAGAAAGTCTCTATGGAAGCATCTACGACCCTCATAGGACACCTATTTCTGTACTGACATGTCACCTTCCCAATGGTTATAATATAATCTCAAGATCTTGAAAGACTCTACTAACTAGACCATAATCTTCTCCACAACATGTTGGTTACAATGGTAGCACAAAAATGATAAAGTGTTCAACAATATATAAAAGCTAACCAATCAAATGATAGCTATTTGTTGACTAGAAAGTGCATCTATGATCTCAGTATTGAAGCACATAGAATCACTTATTACATGAATCACATCAAGCTTCCCCAATCAACAAGTGTCCTTCAACATGGTAAACTTCTTCTCAATGTCAATGCAGTTGCTAATTCATGCAAGAACACTACATGCAATAGTTTCATAATGAGAGACCAAGAGGGTCATCGGATCCACGTAAGCTCTATGTTGATGGAAGGATTGGATCCCCTAATTTGGGAATTATATGCTATCTCAGATGGCAAATCACAATGCAAGCAATTTTCCGAACCCTGTCACATGGAGACACTTTTAAGTATAGTAATAAACCTTAATAACAACCCAGTTCATGCCCAAGAAAATATAGGGGAACATATCAAACAGACATAAAGGAGATCCATTATTAAATATCTAGTCCACTTGAAGAGAAACCAAAACCACATGCCTAATCAACTTGCCAAGCACTGCCTCAAATAGTCAGATAGTTAAGGTCCATGGACACATTGCCATGAATTCCTCAAAGGAACTTACTTAAAGGAATAAGAACTTTTCTTAAGAATATATCAAGAGGAGAGACTTTTTTTAGATTTTGATTATCATGTAGCTAGTTAAATCTATAATTGTCTTGTCTAAAAAATCAAGTTACATACACTCTCCTAGATTCTTGTGAAAGAAATCATGGATTGCAACTTCAGAACATATAAACTTATATGAAACGATTCCGTGTTATTCCATCATGGTATATATATCCATCCATGACCATAAAGAGTAACAAGCCTAGAACTAGGGTACATAAGAGCTGAATATGTCATTTACATAATAACAATGATAACTCATTGTAGAAAATTCATTAACATATTGTATTTTGTAAAAAGCTTTAAAAAGCATACAAAAGGTAGTTCCCAAAATTTCAGCTTAATCTTGAACATATATGAAAGTTATACTATTTCTAATAAATAGGAAAATGTATGTCTAAAACCTAGCATAGATGGGCAACCTTCAATATTAAAACCTCACTAAATAATCATTGCAACACCATAACCATAAATAGCATGTGATTCGGGTTTCCCTTCCTTGGGTACTAAAAATCCATAACGGTGACATTTGTAAGAGTTTTTGTTCTTGTATCTCAAAATTTTGGTTCTTTCATGGTTAAAGAAAACACTTGTGGTACAACTAAAAATATATTTAGAGTTTAAAATAAAGTTCAACATTCATATTAACATCTTGATCATGAAAAATAGTACATAAAGGGCCATATGTTAACATATTATACACTTTTAGGATAAGGATGATATTAAACATGTGATAAGTAGCATGAAATGCATCAGTAGTTATATCGCTTGGCTTAAGGGAGAAGAAATACGTCCAAAAGGTAAGGAACCATACAAAAGAGCAGAAAAAAAACTCGAGATTTATCCCCTAGAAAATCAAAGAAACTCTTATCTTCAAGAAGGATGGGTGTCTAGAACAAAAAGAAAAGAAAAGAGGGTTATTTAACCATATACACGAGTTTCTAGCTTAAAACACCATGGATCTTGACCATGGTAAAGGATAGGAGAGAACAACAAGAACAAGTTTTCGAAGAAAATATTTTACATGGAGTTTGGAGGACAAAAAAAAAAGAATATGCTTTGCATGTACAGAGTAAGAGATTAGGTAAAAACCTTACATTCGACCTACGATAGCTACATCCAAGTTATACATCATCAAGCATCCACTACCCTGCAAGATTTTGTCTTTTGGAGGCCCTGCTACTGGAAAATGATGGTTTCTTGTTAGTTGCTAGTAGCTGCAACAAGTTGAGGTAAAAAGTTTTATTGAAGAGAGTGTGGAAGGGTATTTATAGCTTGGATGGAAGAAAGGGAAAGCCAAAGGACCTGAGCATTGTTTTTATCAGTCATGTTCAGGTTTCCTCTCAGTTTGTATGTCCAAAACCTCCATGAATTTGCAACAATCTCAAAAAACTAGAGGCTTATGAATGTCCAGAACTTCCATTGGTTTGTGAGAATGCTAGAACAACCTTCAATTATCATACCCAGAACAACCCTTAGTTGTCACACCCCTAGTAACCTTTAGTTGAGACACCCAAAACAACCTTTAGTTGATAGTATCACAGACCTGAGAGTATAACCTAGAGGGGAGATTAGGTGATTGAGAAAAAAAATAAGATGTTGGGACCAAAGTTTTATAGTAACTAGTAACTAGGAATTTAGATTCATGATTTTCGGTATCCTAATGTTCAATTGAATTGGTCCATCTAGATTTATTCAAAATGAGTGAAATTTGGCATGCTAGCTAATTTGACTATATGAAATCCAAAAATTTAGTTCATTTCTAGGTTTGACAACCACAACCATCCTTATTTTCCTTTTTATTTTAAATGTCTATTTAATTACTGACAATTATCTAAAAATAAAGAGATGTTGATGTTGTGGGGAAAGTCATTTATTATCATGTTAAACTCATACAAATTTTGTTAGGCCATATAAATAGTAACTAGGTCAGATCACTTGACACTGATTAGTGACTTGTTCACCAATTTAGGGTTAATTTTGATGTAATTGATTTACCAACTAATAAACAATTGTTGACTTATTAGAGCATGCTCTAAATATTATAATTAGGTCTTATTGTCACCTTATGGTTCTATTGAAGCAGACAATTATTTTACATTTGGGTTTCCAATTAGGGTTTATTCGCACCAAAGTTCAAGATATGAATCTAATTAGAGGATAAATTTATATTAGGACCCTATGCTTATTATATTCAAACCTTGGGATGTTAGATAACCAATACTCTATTCGTACACAATCAATACACAAACACTACAATGTTGTGAATCTTTAGATACAATTAATGGAATTTTAAATAAGTTTATTTTTATTTTTACTTCTAGGTTTGTGTATCATGGCAACACTTATATTTCATTCATATGTGCGAGTTATCAAATCAACATTTTTAATTATTTTAAACCACTAACATAAAAAAAATCTTGTGAGCTTTGAGGTTTGCATTTTGATAAATTATGGTCTTAATTTTCTCATCACATTCATATATCAGTGCATATATAATACATAATTATCACATAATAATAAAAAATATATTAGTGCAAGTTGATACTAAGTCATTTGCTCAAATTTTCATATTTCCCATCTACCTGTAACTACTATATGTAATATTGACAACCAAAACATTAATATACACTCATAGTACACAAAGTTTTAACTGTTCTCATACATTAATTTGTTGCATTGTTGGATTGGTCAACGCCAAATTTAACTTTGAGCTTACATATCATATTAACTCGTTGTTTGATTTTCATCTATATATTGTGAAATCATGTCATCTTTGACATTATAATTTGTTAAATCCACTATCCTGATAGATTCAAATTTGCATTAGTTATGATATTAGAGTGCTTTAATAAATAAATAAATCAAGTCCAACAATTTTTTGGTTTGACTTTAGATCTCAAATACAAAATACATATACATAAAGGTTTTTTTCATGACAACTATGAAATAAACATTCTGTATAGTCACCCCATTAGGTGAAAATTTGGCTAAAATTTAAAATTTGATTGATTACACATTTAGAACATTGTTAAAAATATATGAATCAATAAATTTAGAAAGTTCTATAGTAGTGATGTTCTAAGGATGTTGGGTTCTTATACCCATGACTATTTCATTTTTGTTGTCCAAATTATGGCAAGGTTTAGGTTTATAAAAGTTTGAATGGGTCGTCTGATAGTCATACCCGAACATACCCAGAAATAAATTTCGTCCACCTGACCAACCAAGAATCGACATGAATTGTCAACCTAGAATCATCCTACGAAGGAATTCTGATCAAGCTATTCAACTAGAACCAACACATAGTTGAAAAAATTAGATACTATAAGCTAGGTTTGTCCTAATTCTAGTTCCACATAATCGATTGTATTTACTACTCTAACCTAGAACTGATATGGAACTAGATATTTCCAAATAAAAAACTAAGCCGAAAAAATTAAAATCAAAACAACTACCAACTAGAACCACAATTTTAGTCATTTTTTAGACTCTAAAACCAAAATGAAAGGTCAAAACTAGATCATGGAACTAGTTTTTTTTGTCAGATAAGATATGCTTTATGGGGTTTGACATATTAGTGGAATCACTAGATTTTGGATTTGATGGGATTGGTAACATTATGGTATGAACTTACTTGGAATGTAAAACCAAACAAAGAAATAGATGAGATTCATAGAAGAAACAATATGCAAATATAGGGTGGTATGGGTGTTAATATGGTGAAATAAATAAAAAAATCCATTGAGTCTTTCCACCACAACAACAATGTCAATTGGAAACATATGTTTCCATTGAATGATGTAGGACCTAGTGCTAAATTTGATGCATACATATGGCTTCTTCCAATAACCCATACATACTTTTGGGTTTGCGAGAATGTAGAAAGTAGTTTTATTTTTCTTAAATCCTGGAGAATTGTAGGTTTATCGACAGTGGTTTTGGGATATTGTCGGAACATGTGTAGCAAAACTGAATAATTACACACGAGTCTTCTTCTAAACCACTTGAATTTCATTATTTGTGAATACTTAGAATTTTTATCTAGAATCTAGACTTAAAATTACCCTTGATAGTATGCCATATGGTTAGTTCTTTAGAAACAACCAAACCAATTTTAAATATACCTTAGTACATTTTCTGGTACCTTAATGAACATGTGATGAGTGACCTAGATGCAAACCCTAGATTTGTTTATATATCACGTGAAAATTATCTATGAACCATGAAGTGATAATGAGTTTGGATCTATAAAACCATAATATACTAAGTATGATGGTGTAAAACTAATGAAAATTGATTCTTTAGACCTAACCTTAATTTGTACCCAACTGTACCTAACTTATAAATTCTTGGTACCATTCATGATACATAAGTGATCTTAGGTGTAAGAACCCTTTAGCATATTTAGAAATGGACATATTAACCTAATGTGACTTGATATGTAATTTGATCTCATTAAACATGTGAGACATGTTATATTCTTCACTAATACTCACCAAAACTAATTTCCTTTAAATTGTATATGTAGGAGAAAAAAATTATGTATTTTACGGCTGATTTCATGAGCTAAGTCATAATCAAGTAAGTATTAGTAGTTATAGAAATCCCTAGAGAAGGACCACATGAATGGGTATCTCAACACAAAACCTAAGCTTCATTGTATGGTGATGGTTAAGAGAAATACAAGATTAGTTGCATACCCATTAAACCTCTTTAGATTATTGATTGCGGTCCATTTAAGGGGCGGAATAGGACATGATAAACTATGGATATGCTAATTTTGAGTTCAAAATTCTTTTTAAGATGTGGATTCATTTAACAAACTGACGTCTTTTATCATGAATCTAGATATTCTATTTGCTGCATTGGATGATAGTATGATTGGTTCTATATAAATGACAAAAACCATTAGGATGTACATGCACCTTTAGGTACCCCAATGAACATATAATGTGTAACCTAAATGCAAACATTATCTTCGGTAATATACGATCTAAACATAAGCTATGATCAATAAAGATATTATAAGTTTGGATTTATGTAACCTAACCCAAGACTTTGGAAATGTTGATGGTGTAAAAATGATAAATGGTGATATTTTATATCTAACCCTAATTTATTGTTGAATAACCCTAACTCACACGTGCTTGGTATAGTAAATGGTACACAAGTGACCATAGGTTTAAGAATACTTTATGCACTATAAGAAATTGGTGTAGTAACGTCCAAATTTATGGCCAATTAGTTATATCGTTGTAATAGTTACACTGAAAGCAACATGCAATTTTGTTTATAGTTATCGGTATGGTTAATAACGACAATCTTTTATTTCAGACATAATCACATAATGTTTTTTCCATTAAGACTCGTCCTTTACCAACCTGATATTCCTTTAAATGCCAAAGTTTTCATTATGGCGGGTCAGCATCGAAAATAAAATTGAATTTTGGTAACCCCAAAAAATCCCGCCACGATCCCCAATATTCGACGGCCCCATCTTATATTATTCTGCATTGCCTCCATGGTGTCACAATGACTGAAATGAGCTTTGGGCAAAAGGGGTGACTCGTCACTGTGACATTGCAATCTCCATCTATTACCATATCTTCTTCAGCTCCGTTATCTTCCTTCATCTCTCCTTTCCAGTGCTTCGTCGACATCATCCTCCAAAGTACCAGATCATATACGCGGTGAACTGTCATGGTCTAAGGATGCATATGCAACTTCATGGACTACTGCATTGCTCCTAGTTGCCTTGAGATTGTGTCTCTGTTCTCTTACTAAGACATTAATTTTCTTTCTATTCAGATTTAGAATGAGTGCATCCTTCTTGCCTCCCGTGATGCCATCTTCTGAGATGCATGAGTTCTCAAATAGAGATGATGTTGAGAGCTTTTCAGGTCCTGACACCATCATGGGTAATTTATTTTGTTTTTGTTTTTTTGGGTGACTAATTTCGACCTAACTTTAAAGTGTAGATCCATGTTCCTTTACATCCATATCTAATGAAAATCACATGGATCGTCAGATTTCTAACTCTTCATTACATTGAACACTCTTTTTTAAGGTAACAATCGACTAAGAAGGTATTCAAACTACATAATTGTAATGCATATCAGGTGTTTGAGAAATGTTCATAACCAATACGTTGGAAGAGGTAAATGTGTGGTCAACATTTTATTGTAATATATCTTCACTCATCTATTGAAGTATTGTGAAACGTCTCAGTGGTTAATAGCATCTTTACAACATTGTTTTTCATTTTTATCTATCTAATAGATGCACATATTTCTGTAGGAGGTTCATCTGGTGCTCAAAGTAGATTATCGATCTCGTTAATATATGGCTATGTGATGTTATAACCAGCTATGGGTTTTATTTGACCTATATATAAAGTTGTTAGTATATACATTGTTAACCAACTTTCAATGTTGCCTTTTCACGTGTGAGTTATATTTCTAATCCAATAACCGTGTAAGAGCATGTGTTCTTTCTTGTATGCAAAATAAAATCTATGCTCATCCAAACGGTTGTCTTTAACAATAGTTATGACCAATCACATTCTTGTATATAATTATTCATATATATCTTCTACATTGGGCTATCGTTTACAGAGTAGACTTTGAGGTAGAAAATAGTCACATGTCTAATAAAAAAAATAGCTTACTAATTGCTAGGATTTTATTTCTTTTATAAGAGTTGTGAGGGAACTCCCTTAAAAAAATATAATATCTCAAATGACAAATGCTTTTGGAATAGATGCAAAAAATAATAAAAGCTTGCATCATGGATTCCAACATAACAGAACACAAGGGTTTTGTCATCTCTTGAAAGTAAATCCAATTTAAAATAGTTAGACAAAGTCTTACATTAGTAGACCACGATTCAGATGTTTAGAAACATTGAACTTGCATAAAAATCCAATAGTTTGCTACTAATAAATGTATAAGTGTTATTTTTGTACTTGGTATATGACCCACAATTATCTTACTAAAATGAAATACCTACTTTTTTATGAGTTACAAATGCTATGGGATTCAACTTGTAGTACGACCATTATTATTGCTAGAGGTTCAACATCTAGGTTGGCTTGAATACTTTAAACATTATTTTCCATTATATGCAGACTTTGCATCTATTACATAACTGAACATAGTTAAGCTTGTAACTAATTTTTTTGTCTTGTTCCTAATAAAGATTCCTAACTCTAAATTTTATCCTCTGAAATTTGTTAAGTTGTAGCAAGTTCTTTACTTGTAAATATTGTTTGCATGCTTTGTGGTTGGGATGTATGAAGAGTTTTGTGCATTAAATTATTTCATTCCTTTTGCTTAGGATACAAGTAGTTATATATTAAGAGGGATTTTACTACATGTTGAAGTTTCTCATTGTGAATGTCTTCACAAGTTGCACAATGATTTATCAAATTGGAAATCTCCAACTTCAAGCTATTCAGTGGAACACACTTGGTTTGAGTAAGTTTCGATATATTTTGCATAATCATTATATGTATTTATTATATTATATTATGTAGCTCGCCTAGAATAGTTCTTGATGAATTATTTCCTCTCATGTCCATATGTGGTGTATTGATATTTTTCCCATGCTTTCATTTTCTAAATTATTAATATGAAAATAATTTTGAATAGTAAGTACAAAAGACTGTTGAAAGTATAGTGAGCGACGATCTTGGTAATCTTTTTTAGGACATTAAAAATCAGATTGTGTAAAGAAAGTGCATGTTGTACTTATTTTTATTTGCTATTATTTTTTGTATGTTTTGTTGTTATTTATTCTAGTAGTAGTTCTCATTTCTCATTTAGTACACCTTACTTTCGAAATTTGTGTTCTTGTTTGTTCCCACACCCCTTATATATATTATTATAAAAGTTCAAGGTGCTTTTTGTTTCATGTTTCTCTTACCATACTAAATATAAAAGTGTTCATTAGATTGAAGTTAAGTTGATCTAGCAAGAGCCCAATCAACAATCATGACCCCATTCTTCTTTCTAATTATTACCACGTCGTTATTTCAAGGAAATGAACACAACATCTATGATTTTGGAATGACTAACTTTACTACATTCAATATAACAACACTTTGTTTCTCTCAATACATTTCTACATGATTTAGTTAGAATGAAAAAATGTTGGTGCAACATCCTACCTTCCTCCTTTCTTATTTTATGAGATTGAGAGAATAAGTTCATTGGAAATAAGAGGTAGTGATCGTGTTAGCCTCCAGACAACATACCTATCTTCATTGGTGAAGCAAAAAATTTTGTGCTTGGTGATGGAGGCCTTGTGTTGATTGATTAAAGAAAGTTAATAGGAAAACAACTATGGAACACTTTTTATGGATAATGATTTGTTGGCCAACTTGTCCATTCTTTTCCTTTTTGATTATATAACCCATGAACACCAAAGAAATTTTGATCCTTGGTAGTGATATTTAGGTTTGTGGTTGAGAAAATTTTATCAAGTGAGGTTGTATGGGGCCATAGTTTTTTAGGAAGTCATGTGGTCACCTGCTTTAGCTGAGCACCTAGGCTGCCTAGGTTGCCTATGAAGTCTCCGAGGTGGTGATTTGTTGATATCAAAATAAATATTATATATATATATATGTTTTTTATATACAAGTATATAGGAATATTACACCTGAAATTGTATAATATCAATCTAAACTACTGAAATAAGTTGAAATAGACGTAACTAGATGAGATAAAATTACACAAGAGGCAACAAATAATTGAGAATGAATAGCTCATATTATAATACATACCTCGTAACTCCAATAATCCTTGAAATTATCTATTTGAATTAGTAATTTAAGAAAAAGAATACAACATACAAATAATAAGATATGTAGATATACATTCCCAATATAAATAATAAGAAAATACATGACAACATATAAGGAGAATGTAAATCATTCCACATTTCCACTTCAACAGATTTAAACCCACAAAAGTCATACTCTGTAATTGTATAATCTAAGTTTCAACCATAAACAACAAATGTAAAAGACAAAATGTTACATCATTCCTCCATGAGCTCAAACTATACAAGGGGACATGGTATTTGGACCCTTAATTGGGTCTGCCTAGCAAAAAAGAAGGTGCCCAATCAGGTCAACACCTATCCAGGAGGCCCGATAGTCTTCTGCCTGCTTAGTCATCCTGGCAGTTGCCTATTTGGACCAAGAAGTTGGGTGTCCAGTCAGGCGACCCCCCTAGAGCGCCCAACACATATTGGCTTCCGACTCAGAAGTGGAATTTTCATACATATTGGTTGGACTCAGGTTATTGCTCCAATCTGATCTTCTATGGTTTTGGGGAAAATCATTAATTTGGATTTCCATTGCAGCATAGCGTATAGTAGAAAGACAACTATGTTTGAGGCTATATATATGATGATGTTTCCAGATCTTAACCCTAATGAGATTGTAGGTTTATACTTTGTAGTTGAAGTGGTTTGTGATATTTTATTGTTGAGGGGGTAGTGGTAGGAAGATGGCCATTCATAGGGATGCTTAAGTGGAATTTTAGTATACAATTTTAAGTGTGTTGTTTGGGACCTCATATATTTCTTAGGGTGTTGACTTAGCAATGATATCAAAGCACAAATTTTATGGAAATTAGTTGCAAAATATGCAACTCTGAAGATAATCACAAAACTATGCATTTTATGCTTTGTCACTGATGATAGATATTTATATAACTTTCTTTGGTTTTATTCTTTTTTTTGGATAAGGTAAAATATTATTATCATCAAAAAGTATAGGAGACCTATATTGTACAGGGTTGGTTAACTACAAAAACCCCACTATCTTCTAATCTGAAGGTCTAGACCCTTATAGAGAATGGGTTTAACCTTACACACCCAAAGGAGCTTGTCTGTAATTACATCAAAACATTGGTATTTATCCACTTCCCTTCCACCATGCATTCTCATGTTCCTCTCATGCCATCCCAAGTAAACTATCACCGCTAAACCAAGGCCCACAAAGCTCCCCAAACCAGGCTCCCTCGTCATCTTGACCCGGATCCACTCTTCAGACTCCAAAAGATTACAAGGGGGAGTCCCACCTCACCCGCATTTCAACACAAGCCGGATTTACAAGTACTTAGTGTACCCACAACCAAAAAACAGATGCTCATGAGACTCATCTGCAAGATTGCACAGCCTGTAAATGGAATCCACCCTCAGACCCCAACTTCTCAACCTATCTATCGTGGGAAGACGACCCAAGATACACCTGTAAAGGGTGCAACTCCACTTAGGAATTCACATTTTATTCCACACAACCTTGGCCCATGGAACAGGAGGTCCCATCATCCTTTGCACCCCAACACCCTTCGCCGAGCAGCTCCAGGAGGAATCATTTATTAGTGTGTAATCCAATTTAACAAAATCCCAAAGCTTCGTCATTCTCCTCCACACTGACATGCTCCAATGGACGTGGTTGCTACCCAAGTTAACCCCATATCTCTCTCTCATCCACCTGGTCCAAGGAGCCTGCGGTTTCCTAAGGAATTTATCAATTCATGAGAAGGTAGCTCTATCCGCCAAGTAAAGTGGATCCTCAATCCCCAAACCCCCAAACTCCTTCAGATTCACAATCATCGACCAAGCAATACCATGGCCTTTACCTCCCTACAGGAAGCCGCTCGAAATGTTTCTCATCTTGTCAAAAAATAAACTAGGGAGCTCCGCCATTCTAACCCAAAAGTTCAGCTTCGCTATAAGAACAGACTTGATCAGCACCACACGACCCGCCATAGAAATATTGTTACTCGCCCATCTTTCCACGGTAATTCTCAAATCATCAATCACCATGTTATAATCTCTCCCGCTTCATCTACCCCCAGTGATAGGTATGCCCAGGTACTTAGTCGGGAATCTTCCCACCTTGAACCCAGCTGCTCTTCTTAGTCTTCCCCTCCTCTTATCACAGGAACGTGAGAAAAAGATCTTGGATTTAATGTCGCTAATGTAAAGCCATGTCAACTTGCTGAAATCAGTTAGAATAGTCTTCTCCCTCTTTAGATACTTAGCATGTCCAGCAGTGAACATCATAACATCATCTGCAAAAAGGATGTGCGCCCACATCGGCACCCCACCCACCTTGAAGACTTTCACTCTGCCTTTCTCCTGTTCTTGATGGATGCTATGTGAAAAGTTCTCCATGATAACCTTTAGATGAAAACATGGACAATTCCAAATACTTTTTCTTGAATATGTCATTACTTTGGCTACTATTGTTAGATCAGTTCTCTTCCCAGTACGCCATTCTTAGTACCTTATTTTGTTTAACTTTCATTAATTCCTAATACCCTTGTCCATGATATGTATCAAACATTTCCCTGTGTGGTAGTATGCATATCGGTAAAAATACTTTTATATATATGTTGCTTCTTTCATCCAACTTCTCCTATTTGTCTACAAAAATAATTGTGAAAATTAATATGAAGGTTAATGAGATGTTTCTTATTGATAAACTACAATCTCTCCACCTATATATACGATATTAGGAAAATACAAGGAAGTGAACTCAAAATGTCTCCACCTGAATCAATGCAATGCAATGATTGAAGTACTCTAACACTCCCCTAAGATAACATGTAGAATGTAGCAAGCAATATTCTTCGCCTAATGAAGGTAACATTACAGAAGCAATAATAGCATAATAAACTTCTTGAAATTGATGACTGTCAAACCAATAAGAGAGATCATAAATGAACATATCTTTAGCAAGCATCCAAAGTGGTAGATGGTGGATAATATGTTGGGTAGTTGGGATAGGAGCACCGCTATAGAAATATTGTGCTATAGTAGATGAGTACATGTTTGAGACATGCTACTATTGGAAATATACATTATAGTAGATGTCAAAAACACAAATAAATATGAAGAAACTAGATAACATGGCCGAGTAACAAGGTCAAATAACAATACTATAGAAACTAGATAACATGGTCGAAACATGCAGAAACTAGATAACATGTTGCACGGGTTTCGTTTGTCACCTATTCTTCCAGAAGGATTCTTATTAATTTGAGGTGGGGATTTTGAGAGTACAGATCCTACTGGAGGTGGAGGATGTTCAGACACAAGGGTAACATTGAGCACCTCTGTGAGTGATGTGGTCTATTATCACACTAACAAATTCACCAGAGAAATAATTCCCTAGTTTTTATCAAAACACGTTCAACAAGACCACACAAACAGACGAGTCTTATTGTTGTATAGTTGAGGATCGAATCCCAAGGGACAACATATTTAAGAACTTTGCTAGATTCTATCCAATATAATTAAGACTAATTTTTAAAACTAAGAGTCAATTGGGCTGGGTCAAACTAATTGTGAAGAGAATTAGAAGTGTGGGATTGAAATTGGGTCTATATTAGTGATGGAAGTCACTAGGTTGAAATCAAGTTTTACCACAGCTACATGCATAAACAAATCCATAACACATCCACACTTGTTAAAACCATTCGAATTGAGAAAAGTAAGTTGTTGTCTGTTAGGTGCGGCAAAATTGTGTAGATATCTCATTGAGCATGATGTATCGTTACTCATAGATCATGCATCTACTTCTTTGAAGACATCCCTTCTGAAGTTCTCATCTAGGTGTTAAACAAGTTAATTGATATTCAAAATCTAAGCATTCAAGTTCTCAGAACCTATGATTATAATAGATCATGCAAGTGAAAGATCAATCCACTAAACATGCAATTATATGATTAACATTGAATTAAAAGAGTTATATACAAGCCATGAAACATCAAAAATGGACATGTGAATATGAGTAGAGGGGCTACTTCCTGCACCCCAGTGAAAAGGACTACTCGTTTTTTATGACAAGATTAGAACAAGAAAGAGAGAAGCAAGAATTAGCCATCATCTTCAATCATAGGGGAGATGTAGATAAATGTGAGAAACAAAAACCCTTAAACTTGATGGAATGGATACTTCAAATCGAGGGAATGGGAAAAAAATGAGATAGGCATTGAATGTACTCCTCCCTCAATTCTTCTCTCCTTGGGATTTGGATCGTTGGAGAAGGAGCAACATATGGAGGAATGGCAACAACGTTATCTATCCAACCACTCTTGTGGCTGAGAGATGTGCCTTAACGAAGTGGAAATTGGAATAGAAGCACAACAAGGGCACCACATAGGCGTCCAATGGGAGAGGGTCAATGGTGATTTTCTTCTCAAGTTGGTTGGAGGGAAACGACCTTACAACATCACAGAAGAGAAGAGGTGCCTCCAATGGAGGCGACAATCGACTATTTATAGGTTGCCGATGCATGGAGCGTAGGGAGCCAATCAGGTCTTGACAGAGTCTTTGTGGGGGCTTAGGTCACTATTTCCATCTGGGCTCAAGGTAGACTTTCTATCAAAAAGTGGAGCAGAGGCTCCATCAGTTGAGGTCTCGTCAGGGTGCGGCTCAACAATTGGGTGTAAGAGCATTGTCGAGCATCAATTTGGTTCACCTTCAAGGGGTTGCCTGTCGTGTTATAGAGTAAGATATTTTTCAGAGGGTGGAGGACTAGGATATGAGCTAGTCATGCACATATACTTATGTTGATAGCCATAGTCACTTTATAGTTGCATGAAATAAATGTAAACCAAGCTGTTAATTTCAAGCAATCGGTAAAACCTCAAAAATCACTGTGCAACTAGAGTGATTAGCCGTAAGTGTAATCACATATTAACGTATATAAAAATGAAATATTTCTCACCAGAATAATGCCATTCTCATTACGTGTCCAATTTTTGGATTCAATGTACTCTCCACAGGATCTAGATAATAGACAGTGAACGTATCGAGGAGAATAACTAGTAACTCCCAATGCTTAGCACTAGAGGTAAACAAGTTAAAAATTAATAACTCAAAATCCACAATAAAAATGTAATTTTCTTAAGTCTAAATTATAAGCAAAGTAAACTTACATCACATTGAATGGAGCTATTATTATCATCTTCTTTTTTTGACCAAAAATTGTAAAAGCATCACAACAGTATTGATGAAGGCTA
This sequence comes from Alisma plantago-aquatica, assembly GCA_963693085.1. Taxonomy (NCBI): domain Eukaryota; kingdom Viridiplantae; phylum Streptophyta; class Magnoliopsida; order Alismatales; family Alismataceae; genus Alisma; species Alisma plantago-aquatica. The sequence continues at coordinate 351,859,173 of OY856415.1, forward strand.
TCAGGGTCTTTAGCTACCAGACTAATCAATGATGGAATAAAAAATCCAACATGTTCAAATCCAAATTTTTTATATTGAATTTCGACTAAGTAGCTGCAAAACATGTATTACGTATGCATTAATATATAAGAAACTAGATCACCAGATCCTACACAAGGTATATGGATGTATAAACAACATCTCACCTTATCCATGCCTTTATCATTGATGCATTCAGCCAATCATAGATAAACAACTCCATAATATCTTGAATAAATAGAGAGCTTTTGTATGATTGACCTGCATAATCCGCTTCTAAAGAGACAACTATAGAGCAATGTATATTATGTGCGCGTAGCCATACTACCATTCCCTTACAAGAAGGACCTAACGGGAATTTTAGGTCAGTTGGAACCCAACTTGGTAATGCAGGAAGTGGAGGTGGAGGCCTAGATGCTCTGGGTGTCTTTTTTTTAACCTGTATATATAATTTTAGATCAATTGACCTCATATATACACATTAACAATTAACGTAATGTAATTTTATCTTACAATTTCAGTAGTGTAGATGACATCCGCTTTGGGCCACAATATCACCCTGCCTTCTGCATCAGCAAGTGTATCAATATCTGGGTGGGCATATGGCAATGCAGCTTCCCACCAATCGGGAAATACATGTATCAGGCTCACACAAATGTAACCATGTGTCATTGGAGTTCTGTGAATCATTGCCCCAGGAAGGGACGGGTAAGCCTTCTCCTCTGCAACAATATAATCTTCAATTTTTAAGTGACATGGATTCAATGCCTACAAATTTACGTAAAGAATGTTATACATATATACATATCATCTTGAAAACATATCATCATGAAAAGACTAGCTACTATGTCATAAACAATACTTACAGTAGACGTGCTAGGTGGTGGGTCTACATGATTACTCTCAACATGTGCATCAGGAGAAGAGCAGGTCGCCATAGGCTGATTGGAAGCATGAGATGCCTGCCACCGCAACATTTCTTCCTTTACCTTCTTAGCAACTATATCCTCGACACTCTTATTCTTCTATAGATGGATAAAAGAAACATTAGCTTCTGATTATTGAATTCCCTTTTGTAGTAACATTCTAAAAATAGAATAGGTTACCTCTTCTTGTGAAAGTCCCGCTCTTGCGACAGATTTGCACTGGGATGGCCCAAAGAATGCTTTGATGGCCACACCAGTGCTTGCACCCCTAACACATCTAGGATGCTCTGGGTTACCCACAACAACTGTCAATTCATCCCTTGTGCCCTGAGGGATGAACGTGCCCTGTTTCCTCTCCTCGTGCAGCTCTCGCTAATAACCATCAACAAAAATTGGTAAGTAAACACCACAAATAATCAATATTCGAACGATTGCTCTAAGAGTTGTATTTTACCATTTTCGCAGCCGCCTCAGCATTTATGGGCTTCGTTATTTCACCCTTCCTGCTTTCCCTCCCTGCTATCCAGACATCATGGCGAGGCATGGGTGTGGTACATGTAGTAGAGGACTCCTGAGTAGCAGTAGACTCTTCCTGTAGTCTTTGGCGAACGCCTGCATAGCCCTTTGGACCCATTGTGTGGTCATGCACATTCAATGCACGCCTAGCTCTTTGCGCCTCACTGAACGCCTACTTAGTATGCACATTGATTTGGTTATTAATACTAAAGGTTAATCTTGAATAGGTGAATACAACGTATATTAATTAAATTTGGAGTGACGCTTAATACCTTGAATTCTTCAGTTTGTCTTGAAGCAACAAACGTGTCCCAATATACTTTGTCCAGGAAGTTCCAATGTTCAAGGGTTGACTTCTTCTTCTTATCACCATCTTTTATGTATTCTCTGTTGATATTTGTCCTATAGGTCCTTAGCATCTTTCCAGCACGTTGCATCACGCTTTTACGCTGCATCTTATCATCCAATGCAAACAGATTCTGTAAAATATTTGCAAATAATAGAATTTGTAATCTACAAAATAGAATTGCAAATAATAATAACTCACACATAAATCCTTCCATATCAAGTCTTTCTTCACCTGTGGAGCTTTATGCCAATTATCATACTTAACACCACAATGGCTTCAAGTGACAAATCCAAGATAGTTTACCAATTGCATTTCCTACATTATCAAACTCCACAGCCAATCAGGATCCACTGCCCCTTAGCACTGTTAACTTCTTCAGCAGAGTGATGCCCCTTTTCTTGTTAACTTTTTGGTGATGCGCATCAAGTGCCTCCAGTGCTTCAGAGGGTACATGTGCATCATCAACCTAAAATTTGACAAAATAAACACACTGAATTAGCCCAATATAGAAATATAGGATATATGACATAACTAGAAGATAATGAATTTCTATAGAAATATAGGATGCGTTTTTAAAACTTACATTGGTATCCTCTCCATGCTCATCATGGACATCATCCTCATCATGGACATCATGGTCAGCCATCTGAAAATGTCATTAAAAAGGCAAACATTTAGCATTTGTATTAACTAGAAGATAATGAAACATTATATCTAAAAATTATATTGATATTAAAAAAGAAAACATTTAGCATTTTATATAGTTCACATATAAAAATGAAACATATAAAAAATATAAACATGCATGTAGGTATTATATAGAGTCTTATTAGATAGTATGAAATATATCAATCTTATTTATATATTATTACTTATATATACATCATTCTCTTTGCTTGTGTTTAAAACTGACCCCACTATAGGTAAAGCCTTAAAAGATGTACATGCTCCATATACGATGGAAGTATTAAATGACGTAAGAGAAGAATGGGCAAGATCCATACAAGCAGTGGGGACTGTAGGATATAATTGGGATGCTGATAGCGATGATGAATGATATTTTGTAAATGAATGTTTATACATGTGTTTCTACATGTATTTGAATGTTTCTACATGTGTGAATGTGAAAATTGAATTGATGTCTGAATGTATCTACCTATGTGTGAATGTGTGAAAATAATATTTGTTGATGTTGCAGGTTTTTGGCTTGTTTGTTGGCTGATATCAATGGATGTCGTAAACCTACAGTTCAGAACTAAACTACAGGTTTCTACATCCTACTGACCATCCATAGAAGGCCTGCAAATAGATATGAAAAAAAAATTAATACATAAGCGTCATTTATTTATCTAAAACTGATGACAAAGGCTTACAATGTCGGTTAATAGCAAAAAACCGCCGCCTAATGTTGCCAGACAGCACACCGTGTTGGCCAGCATGGCCATGGCGGCAGGTGATATGGCGTTGGTTACAACGTTATTTAATAGAAAAAAACTGCCACCTAATGTTGCCAGACAGCACGGTCGTAGCAGTAGGTGATATGGCGTCGGTTATTAGTAGTAAACCGACGCCGATAGTATCCTAGATGGTGCCCTTTTTGTGGCGCAGGTGATTATAGTGTCATTTTAGTTACATCTAACTGACGTCGATGGGGTCCTGCTGGTGCTTTTTCAGTGGCGCGAAGCGTTATGGCATCGGTTGGAAAATTGACGCCGAAAGGGTTTGACTTTTAGCGACGCCCACATTGGCGTCACTTGGAAACTGTCACGAAAATGGCCTAAATAACTGACGCCAAAGGATGGATCTGTAGTAGTGGTTATCCATGTATCCATCTAAAAGTCAGATGAACCATGATATATATCAAGAGAATATCCAAGTCCACAACAACAATATAGTTCACATGAACCATGATATTAAGAGAATAGTCATATGTGTAGGCCAAAGTCAAAAGAATGATAAGATAGGTAAATTTCACAATAGAGAGGAATAGGAGATACAACATAACTCAACTTCATAGTCTACTCTATCCAAAACCAAGTCTATGTCCAAGCCTAGACCTCCAAAGAACCTATGATGCATTTAGGTGGAATTAGGGTTAGGTTTCCATTAGTTATTCAAAACCATAAAAATCACCTTTTTATTATTAGTGAATTAGGTTATCAAAACCATGCCATATTTTAGGTTACCTTTTTCTGAGTTCAAAACATATTTTATTATATTTTTCTGACATATATATATTTAGTTATGAATTTTACAAGTTATTATATAATGAGGTAGATTCATTGAAATCACAAATTTTCGATATTATATTTGAGTAACAAGATTGATACGATTAGATATCCCTTATTTTTCTGAATCCAACAACTATTTATTTGTAATTCTTTGCCCCATAGATAATTAGTTTTTTAATTTAGAAATCTGACCAATGAGATAAATCCACATAATCAAAAGCATCGAGAGAGGAAAAGAAAGAGACAAGCTCGCATGACTTGGCCCAATAATAGATGGCCAAGTCATCGGTTAACTCTCACTTGACCCCGACTATAGGAAAAAGACGGAACTCACAAAATGACAAAATTGCCCTTGGCTGAAAAAATAAAGAAACGAGAGTGAGGGACGGTAGAATAGAGAATGTGCAAGGGAGGTTTCTTCCCCTTTCTCTCGTATGTGCCATGGATGCATGTAGTTGGACCACTGATTGAGAAAATTTGGGTGAAATGAGAAGCATCAGCCAAACCCCAAAACAAGACCGCAAAACTAAAGAACAGAGTTCACGAAAGCATACCTAAAAAGGAATTGGGAAGAAGAAGACTAGGGAGGAAGCAGAACTCGCCGCTGGTGAGCTCCACACCATAGACCTGCAATCACAATGGGAAGAGGTTGAGCTGAAATTGAGATGACCAAAAGATCACATAAAGCCTAAAGATCAATAGGGTAGGGGTATATATAGGTGCGGTTGGGAGGAACCCAAAGTAGGCAAGTTGCTAGCGAAGCTTCTTGCCCCAAAATTGGACAAATCGTGAAAACTGGAAGGTAGGGTGCATGGTATGGCTTGTTTGATTTGGAAACCACTCATGAACTCAACGCAAGAAAGATCAGGGAAAAAGGTGGATTGAGGTGGGAGAACAGTCGATTCGATCAACCAGACACTATACATGCCCAGTCAGACTCCTACCCAAGGTAGGAGATGACTTTGTAGCCATTTAATTAGAAAATCAATGGCCCAGATCTCTCTCTACAGTACATAAAAATAAAAATCGATGCATGACATAATGTAAATCAAAAAATATATTCAGAAAATTAAATCGATTAAAGTGATACATTAATTATCTTTTTTTTCTCTCTCCACTTTTGAGGGTGCAAACGAATCTCAAATTAAGTCAACTTTGACACCCAACCTATTTTTGATATGAGGAATCCGAATATTCTTTTAGATTTACCTTTTGAGAACTTTTGATATGTTAAATAAATCAAATCATATTTTTTCTTTCCTCATGCATTAATGACTTTAAGATTCTCGCTTTTATGAAAATTCATCCACTAGTCATATTTAATGTGTTGGACATGAATTTTTCATCAATTTTACATGTTGGAGTTGTTTGTATAATTATTTAATAATTTGAAGGTTCTACACACTTTCTCTCTCCAGATTTCACCTTTTAAGTAAACTTTCTCCAAATTGGATGAAAATTCACCCAAAGGCATATTTATTATGTAGATTACGAATCCAAGATTATTTTCCTCTTTTGGAGTCATTTATTATTTTATTTGATATTTTGGGGGAAAACACACATCTTGGTATCCAATTTGAATTAAATAAATTATTATTATGTGAATAATGTGAAACTTGAATCCCAAGGCAATTGGGACCCTAGGAACACGATTTTAAACTTAGATTTCACTTTTGGGATCTGTTTTCATAAGATATGTCATATGGCCCATTAGTGTCCCATTAGCTCATTATTCGACCATTTATATTCTTATTATCTCCATATGTGTCATATATGATTATTAAGCATGATTTATTATGTTACTCTCTACATATATACTTATGACACATTTTATGTTACATTATTAGTCTAGATCTAATGTGAGAACATTAGGTTACATTAGGTTGATTTATACATGCATTAGCTCATAAGGGTTATACTAAACCTTGTTTGGCTAAGTCCAAAGGATCAAACTTCTAGGATAGGGTTCGAGATACAGTATGTTACAAGGCTCTTCGTGACCTTGCTATTGTCTAGAACTACCTTGCAGTAGCAACAGACCTGTAAGCAAAAGGTAAAGCAAATCTAAACATAGATGTCGCAAGGAGGATGAAGGAAAAAGCAAAGCTTACTGGGCTAGGAAGTAATGTTATGGTTTCTTGGAAGGGGGTCTCACACATGCATTACTTACACTACTTTTAGTTGGCCAAAGAGCTGTTAGAGGTTCAGAGAAGAAGTAGCCTCCTCATCAATGGCTGCGTCAAGCAACCTGCCACCCCAAAGGTCGAGAGTAAAGAGTGTAAGGAGCTTATGGATAGGATATAAAATGAAAGGTAGAAGGTAGGGGCCCGACATAGACCTTAGTTGTGTATTCATTAGTCAAAAGAAGGGTGTCAGCCACATGGGGACACAGTATGGTGTGGTATATTTTTGTCAAAGTTAGATAGAAAAAGAGAGATGGAGAAATGATGCCTCTCACTCATGCAACCATCTAGAGGTGAGGTTGGGTATATGGGAGGCATGGTCTCCTCACACGAGAGGTCCATTCCAGGACATATACTTATGGCCTTGTTTGACTTTTCCCTTATTGGTATTTTTTGTCCTTTAGTTGGCATTTCTTTTTTTCCTCACAAAGTTTGTCCCCCTTAGGCCATACGACGGTCTTCATCCTTATTGCAACAAAGTCTAAATTATTTTTTTTCCTCTATATGAATCCTAAAAGAGTTATACCTACGTGATTAGTGAATAAAAGAGTAGTGCAACTATATTGAGCTTTATTTTTTAAATATTATGTCCTATAATTTCATTAGACCTTACATCATTAACAACTAAAGAAAATATTGTACTCAAAATTTAAAACTTACCAAATAACTCTGGGTGTCTTTCTTGCATTTATGCTTCTTTTTCCCAAGTAGCTTCCTCATTCCCATGGTGCAGCCATGGTACTTTAATAGTTAGAATTCTCCTTTTGTGTAGTTGTTGCTCCTTACGATCAAGTATGTGTATGGGATGCTCCTCATAGCTCAAATCTGTATGTATTTCTATTGGTTCTACTCGGAGGATGTGTGAATCATCCTTGACATATCTCTGTAGCAAAGAAACATGGAAGACATCATGTATGTGACCATAAATTGGTCGAAGTGCCAATCTATATGATCGATCCCCAACTTCTTGTAGTATCTCAAAGGGTCCCACATAGTATGGACTGAGCTTCCCCTTTTCCCCAAGCCTCATGACACCCTTTGTCGGGGATACCTTGAGAAGTACTTTGTCTCCTACTTTATACTCTATAGGTTTTCATTTCTTGTCTGCATAACTTTTTTGTCTACTTTGAGCTGTTAGTAGTCTATTTCTTATCAACTTTATCTTATCATCCCAGTGTTGGAGTGTTTCTGGTCCATAAAACTTTTCCTCCCCAACATCATCTCAATATATTGGGGACTGACATGGTCTCCCATATAAAGCCTCATATGGTGTCATATGTATGCTCGCTCGATAGCTATTATTATAAGAAAACTGCACAAGTGGCTAGTGATCATCCAAACTTCCTGTCCAATCCAAGCAACAAGCCTGAAGTAGGTCTTCTAATATTTGGATTACTCATTTGGATTGTCCATCCATCTGAAGATGGAAGGCAGTGCTGAAATTTAGTTTAGTTCCCAAGGCTGCTTGCAATGATTTCCAAAATTTTTATGTGTAACATGGATCTCTATCAAAGACTATAGTCAATGGAATACCATGAAGATGTACAATCTCTTTCATGTATAGATCAGCCAAGCTATCCATATTTTGAGTAATCTTCATAGGAAAAAAATGTGCAGACTTGGTTAACTGATCTACCACCACCCAGATAGTGTCATGCCCTCTTTTTGTCCTTGGAAGCCCCATAAAAAAATCCATTGCTATGTGCTCCCATTTTCATTCTGGAATCTCTAATGATTTTAGGAGTCCCCATGTCTTTGTTCTACTTTGACTTGTTGGCACGTCAAACAACGTTGTATGTATCTTGCTATTTCTTGCTTCATATTTGGCCACCAAAAACTTTTGTTTTAAGCCTTTGTACATTTTAGTGGTTCCAGGATGTATAGAGTACCTTGAGTTATGGGCCTCCTCTAAGACCCTTTTCTTGAAATTGGATGTGTTACAACCCATTCGTAGCTTTACTGGTAATCCTAGTGATTTAAGATAATCTTAATGCTTGTCATGCTTTTGTTAATAATATTCTATGTTGTGCTTTATCTTAACTTTACTAACGTTAAATACTTGTTTGGGCAACTCATAATCATGACTTAAGCATACTATAAAAAACCGAGTTGGAGTTAATATAGCATTAAACTATACATGTATGCAAAAAGAGAGTTAATGACATTGGAGGAAATAATTATTAAATAATTTTTCATTTGATAATATTAACAAAACAATATTTTAGTATTGTATATAATTCAATTATGAATCCAAAAAAAAAAGAATGAACCAAATCATAGTTAAAATGAGAGAGTTATGCCCTTTTTAGTAAACATGTATTCAGTGACGTGATGTTGTGTCATGGGTCGTGACCGCAATGCTAGTGCCACGACCACAATGCTAGTGTCGAGACCGTGACCGCGACGCTAGTGTCGCGACCACGATGTTGAGTCGTGACTGTGACAGATGCCGCCCAAGACAACCAATCGTAAAATGATCATATCTCGGGAAATACTTATCTATTTTCTACTAAATGAAGTGAGTTAGAACTGCAATTCGATCATCTATTATCTCAAACTTTTTGCTCAATGAGAGGGAGACCAAGAAGGAGATTTCTGTGGCAATTTTTGGGGAAGAACAAGAAAAATGATGGAAATCCAAAAGGGTTGCTATAGATTCGACATGGTAAGTAGTTTTAACCATTGATTCTTCCTTATCCTCATTTCCCCTTGTTCGGAATCCCTAATCCAATGAATCTGAGGTATGTATTAACCTCTGATTTTCATCTTCTACCTACAGAAGACCTTCTGTAGGGTTGAAAGGAATAACAAACCTTTGACTTGTTACAGTTTTGATATGGATTCGAGATTTTCAGAGATGTGTTGTGTTTTGAAGGTATTTTCACACCTTAGGGTGAGTGAGTATTTCCTTTAAATAGTAGATTGCACGAAAATGAGTTAAATCATCAATAATTTTCAATTGCTTAGTATGCAAGTACAAACCCTTAATGGTTTTTTTGATCTAGCTTTTGCAAGTTGATATGAAATGGATTATTTCTCTGTTGTGATGAATTTTCAAATGATGAAATCATATCAGAAATGGGTACAATCCATCTAAATGATAATTCTTAAAGTATTTGTAGATGTTGTAAGAGTAAATTGAAATTTAGGGTTTTCGGCTATGACTGAAATTGTTGTATAATTGAATAAAGAAGTTTTCCTTGTTGAATATCCTTGGTTACAAATGATTGTTTAATTTGTATGCATATTACATATATGTCAGATATGATCTTGGATTTCATTTGATGATATCAATGTTTGCTTGATATATTAGTAAGGAGGGTGAAACCCAAAATGAATGGAAAGTTGGAGGTTTGCAAATAGACATCTTGATTCAATGTTATTCTTAATGTGTGATGTTTTAGTAAATCGTGTGGAAACCCTAGTTCAGTTCATTACATGGTTTCATATATATATTCGATTATACATGGACTACTGAGAGTAATCTTTATCCAATGATATTATGATGTATTAAATCTTTATGTGAGTCATGTGATTAGTGAATGCGGTAAATGTAACCCTAAGAATAAGGTGGTCAGTGAATCAAGTATTGTGATATTAATGTTTCTCAGGTGGAGATGTGGTTATGCTTAACAGTTCAATTGTGGTAAATGTTATTGGATGGTTTATGAAATAAATGGTTTACAAAGTTGAACTATGATATGTTTATGTGATGATTGAATTGTGAGTTTGAAGAGTGAATTAGACATTTAGATGACTTGAACACTGTAGAATCCTCATAGGATGAGGCATGCACTTTGGGAAGGAAATAGTTTCCCGACTGGAGGTAGTCAAGATCGAGGTAAGCCAGAGCGCACCAGTAGGGTGTGTGGGTCTTGACTAGTTGGGCAGACTCCTTACAGTTGTGTGGTACCCAACACCAACCAGGGATGCCAGTGGTACCTGTGTTACATGTTGAGTGATCAGTGGTCAGTAGGTCCACTGATGCACAATAAGCCTGGGGGCTTTGACTCACCGCCTGAGTACCCAGGTTGAGAGGTAGAATTTGAGATATCCGACCACTCCCATTAGCCGCCAAGAAGCAAACGTGCTGAGGCCCGCTACAGACGGGGTCTTACTCAAGAGATAACCTTAGGAACAAAGGCATGCTTCTAAGACTTGTACAGTGAGATCGTAGCTTGCTACAATTGTTTCACATGTTGTGGTACACCTCATATGGGTTCAAGACATAATAATACGAATGAGAGGTTAAACAAGTGTGTCCAGTTATTCAATTATTCTTTGTATGTTTCTAAATTATTAGTGCTCTTTATGATGAATCAAGCATGTTCATATATTGATTCACTCTTGTAGATGTCTAGAGCACTGTGCCGTATTTATGTTTGTGAATGATTAGTCTCTTTAAAGCTTATGCTGTTATAATTGATATCAATTTCTAAATAATTTATCTACAAATATTTAAGTGCTTTAAACTATTTCTTTGAAGTACTCATTCACTGAGCGAGTAGGCTCACCCCTCTACTCACAAATTTTAGGGTAACTTCATGGACTTGAAAAATGTCAATGCCAGAGTAGATCTGCCACAAGAGCTATGTATCAGAATCGGTTGAGTTAAGTTGGTCCCTGTCACTCTAGGTCCTTGTATAGAGTTGAGAGAGAGTTCTAGATGATGATTTGTATCTTTGTTTCCTTAAAAATAGAGTATATATTTGGTTATCATGTCGTATGTACATGGAAGTGTAAGAAACAAAATGAATGTATGGATGTGTATTATTAATGTTGAGATCATATTAGAAAAATCAAAGTTTAATTCTATTGTAAAGTTTGTTTATGTGATTGAAGGAGAGAAAAAAAAAGATATTGAAATAAAGAAAAAAAGTTGGAAGTGAACTTTGTATAAAGCATAATCCTCAAACTTATGCCCTAATCTCATGATTAGTGGTAATCATGGGATGTGGGTGTAACAACTTGGTATCAGAGCTTAGGCTGAGTTGTCAGGGACCATTAGGATAGAAAGTCAGAGTTATAAGTGTGGCGGATAGAAGGTGATGTGTCTATAGCTCTGGGAGGTCTGACTAGGTAGATACCCTGGCCCGGTATCTGAATACTTAGGTTGACTACTATGAAGCTAGTCTATCTATTCTTCTCTATATGCCCTATCCAGGTATGAAGAGGAAGGATGGGTTAGAAAGAAACCCTAGAAATCTTAGGGTTAGGAGATTGAAAAGTAATGAAGGAGTAAGAGATTAAACATAGAATGTGATACAACTCTTGCTTTATATTGCTTATTTGATTGGAGATCAATAGAAATTCTCTTGTATGTATGAATTCATATTATCAGTTTGTAGAATATGTATGGTTCTTTCAGATTGTTGTGTATCGTGAAGTTGATTCAATTATTCTTTGTATCAAGTAGACCAGAAGTTATGTTTAAATGCATTTTCCCTAAGTGGATATTCTTTCCACATGTTTGAAATTAATAGGAGTTGGTTAATCTTGAGTAGCTCTTGGATTCAGGACTGTAGGTTTGGCCTAGTCCGGCTAGCAGGGTGCGTTACTGGGATCTAATGACTCCTATTGAAAATATAACAAGAGTAGACTCTGGATAAATTAGACCCACAACATAGTGAGAATGTACATACACTAAGATGTTGAAACATATGGAAACGATATGAGAAAAGTATGTAAGGGCCAATGTAATAAGAATCAATCATGAGGAATGGATCATATAATCGAGTACAATGCTTTTATGTACTCTAAAGCAAAGGGAAAATAGAAGAAAAGAGTTAAGTATATGATAAGTACATAGAAGTAAAGAGTCTTCAGAAGAGTTAAAGTAAAGAGAATTAGATGAACATGTAAATCATAAGACTAGGATAACAAACTTAGTTGAAACAAAGAGAAATGTTATAAATGATGGGCTTGATTAAGGAATTAGGGTTATGATATAATTGAGAGCATGGAATGTATACCTTTATTATGAAGTTTAATACATTCATCCTTACTACCTTTGGATTGCAAGTCTTTTTAGAACAACAAACTAGTTTCTAAAAGATGAACAAAAGTGTAGCTTAACAAATGAATAAGTCATACAAAGGTAGATTATATACAGGAAGGAAAAACTTGATTGAAAGAGAAACTAAGTTTGACCCATGCATGAGCTGTTTGATTTAAAATGAAAAATATGTAATGTATTAAACATGAGGTGAAACTAGTAGAGAGATTATTGATTTAGAATTTCAACTTCACATTAGTAGAAAGATAAAAAGAAATATGTGCAACATGGTATACATGATCATACACATGAATAAGCAACATGATCATAAGAGAAAATTAGAAGTTAAAGATAATAGGCATAAGAGTAGTATATGGTAAGAGGATTATGGAAAGTAAGGAAGAGTTTCAAACATGATGGAGTAATATAGATTATAAAACAAAGAGGTTGTGAGATTCAAGGAAGTGCTAATTAGTCAAGTATCCTTGTTGATAACTAATTAAACCTACATATGAGAAATGTATTAAGCGAATGTTTGAATATAAGATTTCTAAGTCTCGAAATCTTCTTCTCTTTCATGTCTTCCTTAATGAGAGCAATGTGGGAATGAAGTGATAAGAAAATGAATCATATTTGATGCATAACCACCATGGTAGAGACATATAGTGAATGTAATAATGACACATAATATGATGATGAAACCCTAGCAGGGTAAATTGAGAATGTAATCTATCTGAATGGCCAAGTAAGAGAAAGGAAATTTAATTGATTAGATAAGGAAGACTTTAGTGAAACTTGTCAGATCCAAAGTTTGAATTCCAAATTAAGGGAGCAAAGTCACATCACAATAACATCATGTACTGATAAGGACCAAACCCTAGAATGTTTAGAGTTGTAGTAGTTCAAGGGATGTCACTAGTGATTCGACCTTGAATACTGGCATCTCTATAAAACAAGATCATGAGATTTGCACTATGACAAGTAAACTAGCACTGATAGTAATCTAGGGTTTAAAGGTAGATAATCTGAAAGGTAGATAAACAATATGGAAATGATTCAGAACAAAGGATAAGAAATAGATTTGAAATATAAGAGGTGTAATTTGAACAAAAAGAAGTACAACACGAGCAAAGTGTAATCTAAAATAAATTCTTGGAGTTAATAGAAAGAATGATGAATAATCTATTCTTACCTTGAATGTTTCAATGTTAGGGATGTTTATTCTATACGATCAAAATGAGAATGATAAGTAACAAGAAGTAAGTAGTAATGAATGCAAAGAGATATAAGAGAAAACAATGGCTTTCATTAATACGTGAATTTTTTTTTAGAATATAATTTGTAAAAAGGTATATTAAGGGATGAAAATTTATTTTACGTATGATTTTAGTTGTACATGTGCAGGAAATATGTTAATTAAAGGTGCCTCATAGTTGTAGTCATTCATACCAGTAATCCATCTTTGTATTATACAATTGTTGTTGAATATGGTATTCCAACTCATTAGTGCTTTGCTATTTGAGTAGCACAATAGTAAAATTCAAAATAACATGGTGAACTCTCTTTTGTGACTTAGAGGTAATACAAAACAATAGTGCATATTGAGTCGTATGAATTGAGATAGTTGGATCAGATTGTCAATGTTGAGGTTACAACTCAAGAGTATGAACATATTGAATATGGTTGTTTCTCTTCTCTTTCCTATGATTGATTGTGGCATAGAGAGTTCTTTTGTTATCATTGAGAAGGCTTGCTTAGAATTTGTTGTGATTAGAAGAGGAACAAATGACTCAATGTTGAAAATAAAATTATAGACCATAGAATTTAAAAGTTTAAAAATAGAGATACCCCTTGTAAAGGTTATTTGGAGGAATCATGTGTAGAAGAAGCTACTTGGAAAGTAGAATTGGAGATGTTTAACAAGTATCCTTTCCTCTTTTAGAAATTCCAATATGAAATTTTATTAGAGGAGGAAAATTGTTACAACCCATTCCTAGCTTTGTTGGTAATCTTAGAGATTTAAGATAATCTTAATGCTTGTCATGCTTTTGTTAGTAATATTCTATGTTGTGATTTATCTTAACTTTAGTAACTTTAAATACTTGTTTGGGAAACTCATAATCATGACTTAATCATACTATAAATATCTAAGTTGGAGTTAATATAGCATTAACCCATACATGTATACAAGAAGAGAGTTAATAACATTGGAGGAAATAATTAATAAACAATTTTTTGTTTGAAAATATTATCAAAATAACATTGTAGGATTGTAGATAATTCAATTATGAATTCAACAAAAAAGAATGAACCAAATTTTAGTTAAAATGAGAGAGTTTTGCCCTTTTTAGTAAACATGTACCGAGTGTCGCGACCGCGATGCTGTGTCATTGTAGCAACCGCGACGCTAGTGCTGCGACTGCGATGTTGTGTCATGTGTCGTGACTGTGATTCTAGTGATGCGACTGTGATGCTGTGTTGTGACCGTGATAGATGCCGCCCAGTACAACCAATCGTAAAATGATCATATCTCAGGCTATAGTTATTCATTTTCAACAAAACAAAGTGTGTTAGAACTAAAATTCAATCATCTATCATCACATACTCTTTGATCAATGATAGGGAGACCTAGAAGTCAATTTCTGGGGCAATTTTGGTGGAAGAACGTGAAGAATGGTAGAAATCCAAAAGGGTTGCCATAGATTCGACTTGGTAAGTAGTTTTAACCATTGATTCTTCCTTCTCCTCATTTTCCCTTGCTCAGAATCCCTAATCCAATGAATCTGAGGTTTGTCTTAACCTCCAATTTTCATCTTCTACCTACAGTAGACCTTCTTTAGGGTTGAAAGGAAGAAGAAACCACTGACTTGTTAGAGTTTTGATATGGATTCGAGATTTTCAGAGATGCATTTTATTTTTAAGGTGTTTTCACGCCTTAGGGTGAGTGGGTACTTCCTTTAAATAGTAGATTGCACAAAAATGAGCTAAATCATCAGTAATTTTCAATTTCTTAGTAAGCGAGTAGAAACCCTAAATGAACTTTTTGATCTAGCTTTTGCAAGTTGATATGAAATGGATTATTTCTCTATTGTGATGAATTTTCAGATGATGAAATCATATTAGAAATGGGTACAATCCATCTAAATGATAATTCTTAAAGTATTTGTAGAGGTTATAAGAGTAAACTGAAATTTTGGGTTTTCATCTATGATTGAAATTGTTGTATAATTGAATATAGAAGTTTTCCTAGTTGAATCTCCTTGGTTATGAATGATTGTTTAATTTGTATGCATATTACATATATTTCAGATAAGATTTTGGATTTCATTTGATGATATCAATGTTTTCTTGATATATCAGTAAGGAGGGTGAAACTCGAAATGAATGGAAAGTTGGATGTTAGCAAATAGTCATCTTGATTCAATGTTATTATTGATGTATGATGTTTTAGTAAATGGTGTGAAAACCTAGTTCAATTCATTACAAGGTTTCATATATGTATTCAGTTATACATGAACTATTGAGAGCAATCTTTATCCAATGATGTTATGATGTATTAAATCCTTATGCGAGTCATGTGATTAGTGAATGAGGTAAATGAAACCCTAAGGATAGGGTGTTCTGTGAATCAAGTACTATGATATTAATGTTTCTCAATATGAGATGTGGTTATGCTTAACAGTTCTGTTGTGGTAAATGTTATCAGATAGTTTATGAAATAAACAGTTTACATAGTTGAACTAAGATATGTTGATGTGATGATTGTATTGTGAATTTGAAGAGTGAATTAGACATTTAGATGCCTTGAACACTGTAGAATCCTCACAAGATGTGGCCTGCGTTGTGGGGAGGAAATAATTTCTCAACTAGAGGTAGTCTAGATCAAGGTAAGACAGAGCGCACCAGTAGGGTGTGGGGGTCTTGACTAGTAGGGAAGACTCCTTATAATTGTGTGGTACCCAACACCAACCAGGGATACTGGTGGTACCTGTGTTACATGTTGAGTGATCAGTGGTCAGTAGGTCCAATAAGCCTGAGGGCTTTGACTCACCTCCTGAGTACCAAGGTTGAGAGTTGGAGTCTAGGATATCCGGCCACTCCCATTAGTCGTCGAGAGGCAGACATACTGAGGCCCGCTGTAGACGGGGTCATACTCGAGACATACGCTTAGGAACCTGGGCATGCTTCTAAGCCTTATACAGTGAGATCGTAGCTTGTTGTGATTCTTTCACATGTTGTGGTACACCTCATGTGGGTTCAGGGCATAATAAGATGAATGAGAGGTTAAACAAGTGTGTGCAGTTATTCAATTATTCTTCATATGTTTTTGAATTATTAGTTTTCTTTATGATCAATCAAGCATGTTCATATATTGATTCACTCTTGTAGATGTCTAGAGTATCGTGCCATATTTATGTTTGTGAATTATTAGTCTCTTTAAAGCTTACTACTATTATAATTGATATTAGTTGATTAAGTGCTTTAAACTATTTATTTGAAGTACTCCATCACTGAGCAAGTAGGCTCACCCCTCTACTAAAATATTTTAGGGAAAACACATGGACTTGAAGAATGTCAATGCCAGAGTAGATATGCCACAAGAGCTAAGTATCAGAATCAGTTGAGTTCAGCCGATCCCTATCGCTCTAGGTCCTTATATAGAGTTGAGAGAGAGTTCTAGATGATGATTTATATCTTTGTTTCCTTAAAAATAGAGTATATATTTGGTTATCATGTCATATGTACATGGAAGTGTGAGAAATAGAATGAATGTATGGATGTGTATTATTAATGTTGAGATCATATTTGAGTAATCAAAGTTTAATTCTCTTGTAAAGTTTGTTTATGTGATTGAATGCGAGAAAACAAAGAGATTGAAATAAAGAAAAAAAGTTGGAAGTGAGCTGTGTATTAAGTATAATCCTCAAACGTATGCCCTAATCTAATGATTAGTGGTAATCGTGGGATGTGGGTGTAACAGGATGAATTTGGGACCCACAACCGATGTCCAAAGTATATACCTCCATTGTCTTTAAGTTGCAATTGAGTCGTCTATTTTTCAACTACCCTTTTTATCTCTTCCCACTCTGTATCTACTCTTCCAACACTTCCACTTTAAGTGTTTAAATCACAATGAGTTGTTTATGACAATAGTGACTTTTTGTTGCGTAGGCCTCCATTGTAAGAATTCTTCCATCATCTTCCATTTTTGCACCCTCATAGAAGTTATAGTGACTTCTTGTTTCCTACTCAAGGCATCAACAATAGCATTTGCCTTCCCCAGGTGGTATGATAAGGTGAAATCATAATCCTTGAGATATTCTAACCTCCTCCTTTGTCTAAGGGTTAAGTCTTTTTGTGACATAATATATTTGAGGCTTTTGTGAGTAGTGAACACCTCAAACTTTACATCATATAGATAGTGCCTCCAAATTTTTAAAGCAAAGATGATCACTGTCAACTCAAGGTCATGAGTTGGATTGTTTTTCTCATATGATTTCGACTGTCTAGAGGCATAAGCAATCACCTTTTCCTCCTACATTAGCCCACACCCAAGACCATGTTTTGATGCGCCACTATATATGACGTATGGTTTATCCTCCTGGGGTAAACTTAGTATTGGAGAAGTCATTAATCTTTTCTTTAGTTCTTGAAGGATTCTCTCACATTCCTATGACCATTTGAAAAGAAACCCTTTGCGATACAACTTGGTCAGAGGTCCAACAATCTTAGGGAAGTCTTGGATAAATCGTCTATATTATCCTGCCATACTGAGAAAACTTCAAATTTTAGTTACATTCTTTGGTTACTTCCACCCCAGTACAACTTCTACTTTTACTAGGTCTATAGAGATACCTCCACATGATGCTACATGGCCCAAGAACATCACCTCTATAAGATAGAAATTACACTTTGAGTACTTCACATATATTTGGTGTTTCTTCAATATTTCTAAGAACGTTCGCAAGTGTTCTCTGTTTTCTTCTTCTATATTTGAATAAACTAAGATGTCATCAATAAATACAATTGCAAAGGAATCTATATATTCTTTGAAGATTCTATTCATCAAATACATGAATGCAGCTTGGGCATTAGTAAGACCAAAAGGGATAACTAAGAATTCATAATGACCATATCTTGTTTAAAAAACGGTCTTAGGAACATACTCTATTTTGATTCTCAATTGATGATGGCCTGATCGAAGGTCAATCTTTGAGCAAACACAGGAAGACTTTAGTTGATCGAATAAGTCATTGATCCTAGATAGAGGGTACTTGTTTTTCATAGTAGCCTGATTCAACATCCTATAGTCAATGCACATCCTCATTGACCCATCCTTTTTCTTCACGAAGAGCACCGGAGCAACCCAGGGTGAGATACTAGGTCTTATAAATCCTGTCTCTAGTAACTCCTCTAGTTGTTTCTTCAACTCCACCAATTTTTCTGGTGCCATGTTGAAAAGAGGCGAGATCACCTCCTTACTAAAATTTAAAGGAAGTATAAAACATCCATTTTTTTAGAAAGACAAAAGATATTGAGGGATGCATGTATAATATTCCAAGTAAATAAGCATGCACCAGATACATTATAAAATGTCAACAACATCATAAATAGATTACTAAGCCTATTACATGGCTTTCGTTGTTCATTACATGATTGTTCCCAAAAGAAAAAGATAAGCGAAAAGGAACTAGCTATAGCAACCTAGACATCTTTTCAGATAGCTTGAGATCTACTCCTGAGATGACTTCCTTCAAACTTGTCCTTCTCCTTGCTCAGCACCAGCAACTGGGTGGTTGGGAAAGAACCCAACAAAAGGGGAAAGAAAACAAGGTATGTGTCACAAAACTAGTCTAGGATAACAAGATAAGTAAAGCAAATAAGTAAAGGCTAGGGTTCATCATAAGGTGAACATAACAAGAGTATGAGGCTATATTCAAAATAAACTTGCCATTAACAATTATATTAAAAAGGATTTGTATGTAAGATCATTATGTATACCTAACTAAGTAGGGTGAGGCACCTACCAGACCTCTAACCTATAGGTGAGGGGAGAATAAGACATTCCCAGTCACCTATAATTATATAAGAGAGAATAAAAACATTCCCCAGGGCGATTAAATACATGCCCTATGTGGGTGGTTGTACATAAATATCGCTACTTTAAATTAAATAGAACATAAATCTACATACTAGAAAAGTGGTCATGGAAAGAGTAGTCATAATATTTAATAAGCATGATAGTGGGGTATAAGACCCAAACAAGAAGAAATTATAATCTGAGTTGAGGCATGAACAACATTAGGATTCAAGAATAGAAGATTTAGGGTTCATTTAAGCCTCATTAGGGAAATATAGGGTTTGGCTGCAATTATCCCAACATAGGGTGTACGAAATGTACATACCTCTCTTACTGATATCAATTACTAACTTTCACCACTTTAATTGAGTCCAAGTTCCACTTTGCCTATTTTCAATGTATTAATATGTATTAGAGTACATAGTGCACATTAATGTATAGAAACCCTAATTTTAGACATTTTTAGAAAAACTCAGATTTAGACTCTTAAAACATCACCATTAAAATTATTAAGTTCTCCTGATCAAGAAAACATATTTTTATGTTAATTTTGGAGTTATGATGATTAAGATGTAATTTTTATGGATTTTATGCATTAAATTCATTTTACAAAAATCAATGTTTGTCAAACTATGAAATCAAACCTTAAAAATATTTTTATTAGATAGAGATTAATTTTCAAATTTCAAAACATATTTATTTGTCAAATTTTGATAAGTAGATTAGAAGATATGAATTTTGCAATATTGACCAATAGGAAATTGCCACATCATCAAACCGACCGAGATAATTGAAGAGAGAGGGAGAGGGAGAAAACACCATTTGACCCAAGATCAGGTTTGAAGTTGCATAGGTAACCAAACTAGATCTTCCAGAGAAGGTAAAACAATAAGAAACCAAAACCCTAGAAGAACATGGTAAAAAGAGATGGAAATCATCGATTTTCAACATAGAAGCATGAGTTTTTAGCATGTAGTAAGAAATATATGAGAAGGGGGTTAACAAAACTTGCCTCTAGGAATATAAGAATGTCCAAACATAAAGGATCCTGAGATTAGAAGATCTGGTTTCCCCAAGCCAAGCTCCTTTCTTGAGCAAAGATCACCTTCTTTACTTTAGAGGTGCAAACCCTAGCAAAAGAGCATGGAGGTGAGATGTTTTAGGGTTCTAGGTGGAGTTTTACCATGGAAGCTCATGGTTCTGACCTAAAAGAAGGTGGGAGGAATACTATCAGCATGAAAATAGGGATGTAAAGGAGGATACTTACTAGTTTTGGTCAAAATCACCAAGGAGGAGCTTAAGAAATCCTAAAATAGATAAATTTGGAACCCTAGGAGCCTTCTTCACCAAGGTAGGCACCCTCTTTTACCTTGGGACAGAAACTTTGTGGCCAAACATATAAGGTATGATGATCTAAGATGGGGGAAAGAGAAGGAGAGGATTGATTCTTATATTGGGAGGTGGGAAGGGGTAGGCATGGCTTTATAAAGAAGGGGGCAAGCATGAGGTGTCTATGTGACTTTCCATGTGTCCTTAGGCTAAGGCTTCATGACCATGCAAGAGGACAACTCATAGAGACTTTTTGTATATCCAAGGTCGGTCCTGAAAGCCCATGGAGGCTTCTAGGCCATCCCCACCGTCCTCCAAGCAAAGAAATAACCCCATTGGTTGATAGCTTTTAAAGATAAGCTCATTTATAAAGAGGGTAATCCCTATAATACCCTTGGAGAGAAATACCTTCAAACCAAGGTCCAACCAGGTGCCCCATGGTTCAAAATCTTGAGAATGGTAAGGGAATATCTAAGGATTAAAATTCAGGTGATAATTTGCAAAGAAAATCTTCCAATTGGGTAAATTGCATAAAAGTCCAGAATGTACCTAAAGTTGCATAACTTACACAAACAACATCCAAATCAAAACAAATATGAAACATAGGCTCATTTTATGTTTTCAAATCACATAAAAAAGTTAGATAAAGGTTTTTTTTAATCATATTAGCATCCTTTATTTATACATCATCAACTCAAAAGGTTACAGTTTGTACCTACGTTATGTTCACTCGGATCATTAGTCCTGGCATTACATTCTTATCAATAATGTAAGCACGCATAATATTGTCTGGTGGAGTTTCATAGAACGAGTAGTTCACACTACCTTTGAGTTGTAGTTTAGCTAACCCGTCAGCTACCAGGTTGCTTTGTCGACCTCTGAATTGCAACGTGATATTATCTGTCCTCACCTTCTTCCATTTGCTGCTCCAGTAGGCTAATTGCGGGTAATCTTCTACTTTTTCTTCAAGTGCCTTCACTGCAATGATGTTGTCCGATTCAATTGTCACAAGTGGCCATCCCTGTACTTGAGCTACCTTTGTTGTTAGTATGATACCAGCCAATTCCGCCTCTACAACTGTTGGGCTCGTAATCTTTTTCGCCCAACCTCCAATCCAAGATCTTGTTTCATCCCTGGCGACAGCCGCCACAGCTGTGCCAGATTGTTTAAAAGTTGCATCTACATTCATTTTGATATGCCCTTCAGGTGGCTTTATCCACTTTTCTAAGTTGATCCCTCTTCGGTTGTTAGTTTCCTTCCTCCCTGCTTTTTTATTAAACCTTAGTTCCCATCTGATGCTCTCCACCTGATGTTCGATTCGTTTGGTATCCCCTTCAAAAACTTGAAAGTTCCTTCACATCCATAAGCTATGGCAGGTGATCCAGAGTAAATCATTAGGCATTTTTATCTGCTTGTTGGCCGTCTTCAACCATTCTTCCTTGGTACTTGGGTTGAAGAATTGTGATAGGTTATGGGTCGGTAGAAGCACTTACCAGATCTTACTCACCTCCTCACAATACCGTAAAGCATGAAGAATTGTTTCCTCTTCCTTCAAGCAGTGTGGGCATCGTCCCTCGTCTGTCATATGCCGCGCCTTGTGTCTACTGTTCGTAAGTAATGCATCGTGTAGAACTAGCCATGCAAACATTTTGATTTTTGTCGGTACTCCCATTTTCCATAAGCCATCCCATTCACCTTCACTCCCCACCTCCTTTTGTGCCAGTAGTGCATTATATGTTGATGCAGTTGAGTACACTCCTTCTATGGTATGTATCCATGCACGATAATCTTCACAGTCACTGTCTAGAGGAACTTCCTTCTCTAGAATCTGATTCTCCATATCCTCCCTAATCCAGTGCTATAATAAGTCACCATCCCAATTGCCAGAGGTCAGCACCAGGCTGCTTACCCGCAAGTCTTCTAGCTCTTCCGATATAGGTTGTTTAGTATAGTGCTTAAGTAGCACACCCGGTGCCACCCAAACATCAGTCCAGAAATTCATTGTGTTTCCACTTACCGGTATCATGATGGAGTTATTTTCAATGAACCGTTTGCCCTCGATTGTTGCTCGACTCATCCTTGAGCATGAGAATAACTATCCATGAACTGTTTTGGTATATCAATCTTTTATCACCTTGCACCAGATTGCATTTCTCCTCGTAGCTATATCCCAAGTATTTTTTTTAAGGATCAGAGCCAGATTCCATTCCCTCATAGACTTCAAGCCAAGGCCTCCATGTTTCCTGGAGCTTGTCACCTTGTCCCAGGCTACGAGTGGAACTGGTTTGGCCTTGTAGCTTCCTCCCCATACAAATCGTCGAATTGTACCATCTATTCTATCATAGATTCTGAGGGGTAGGAGGGCAGTCTGCATCACATAGGTTGGGATGGTGGTAAGTGTGGATTTTGCCAAGCATATGCGCCCGTCCAGCGATAGACTCTTAGCTTCCCAAGCATTCACCCTTCCTTCCACCTTGTTAGTTATGTCAGCATAAGTTGCCTTTGTCACTCGTGAATGTATGATAGGGACACCCAAATACTGTCCCAAGTCTTCTATAACCTGGAATTTGCTTACAGCTTGTATGCATCGCCGAGTAGACCTTAATACATTTCTGGAGAAGAAGATATGTGATTTAGTTACAGAAATAGCTTGGCCGGATGCTTGCTCAAATTCATGGAAGCATTGTAATATGGTTTCCATCTGATTTTTCCTTGCTTCTGCAAACACGATTAAGTCGTCAGCAAAGCAAACATGTGCCACAGGGATTCTGGATCTTCCAATCTTGATGGCCTTCCAATTCTTATTTGATACTCTTTCTTGTATCATCTGAGATAATCTCTCCAAGCACAAGATGAAAAGATAAGGTGACAAGGGGTCACCTTGCCTCAGTCCCCTACTTGCCTTGAAGGGTCTGGACTGTTTGCCATTCCATATTATAGTAGCATTGCCACCTGTTATTGAGTTCATAATGAAGCTCCTCACATTCAAGGGGATGCCAACTTGAATTAAAGTATCCTCAATGAACCTCCAAGACATGCGATCGTATGCCTTTGTTAGATTGATTTTTATCACCATAGTCTTCGCTCCTTTCTTGCTCCTCATGATGTGTATGATTTCCTGTACCAAGGCAATGTTGTCAGTAATCCTGCGTCCTGGAACAAAGCTGCTCTGTTTAGGAGACACCTATCTCGGCATGAATTGTTTCTGACGTTCCACGATAATTTTTGATGCAAGCTTCATGATTGTGTTATTTAAAGAGATTGGCCTGAACTGCTCACATTTCTCTGGGTTAGCCAACTTTGGAGTAAGAATAACAGTGGCATGACATGCCTCTTCAGTGATTGGATTCCCAACAATCATCTTCTAGACAGTGTTTGTTACCGATCGGCCTACCGCGTCCCAGTTACTTTGTAGAAATTCTGCAGTAATCCCGTCCGGACCAGTAGCCTTGAACGGTTTCATCATTTATAACACCTTTGCCACTTCTGCAATGTTGGGGAGTTTTTCTATAGACTGCAATTCTGTCGGCTTTTCGTATCTGTGTGGGATCCCCTCATTGTATACTGGTCTATTTCGTATCGGTGCAGTGAGTATCCCCTCATAATGATTAACCACCATATTCATCAAATCGTCCTCGTTCGACACCCACTTTCCCGCTTCTTCTTTGAGGGCTGTGATAGTATTTTGTCGTTTGCGTTGGTTCACCCATGCTTGGATTTTGTATTGTTGTCACCATTCTGCAGCCAGTTAATATGCGCCCTATGCTTCCAGTTTTCCTCCTCTGCATTGATAATTTATTGAAGCTCTGCCTGCATGTCTAAGCATAATTTGTCAGTGATAACATCATATTGTTCTGCTAGCATACCTTGTAGCGAGTTTATGTTCTTTGTTAGCCTCTGCTTCTCCCAAATTTTGATCTGCCTCTCTTGTTGACTCCAGTTAAGGATGGATTGCTTGGCCTTCTGAATGTTAACATAGAAATCTGTGGAATCCGCCCACTCATTACGCACCAATTGCCGGAAGGCCTCCATCTTGCTCCAGGATGGCATCGTCATAAATCTGGGTTCCTTCGCGCTCCTTCGCACCGTCTTTAAGAGTAGCGGACAGTGGTCAGATGATAGGTGGGGTAAATGCTCCACTGCTAAGTTAGGATATCTTCTGTTGAAGATTTCATTTGCTACGGCATGATCCATCCGTTCTTGTAATCTCCCATGTTTGTATGTGAAGCGCACTCCTAAAAAGCACAGGTCAGAGAGGCCAGCTTCCATCAAGGTATCTTTGAACATTTTGGCTTCAGTAAAGTTGTAACGTTCACTTCCAAACTTCTCTGTCTGGAATAGGGTTATGTTGAAATCACCCATGACAACCCATGGGTTCTCCATATACCTTCGCCACGTTCTATAAGATGTTTCCACAAGAGTTTTCTGACAGATATGTGAGGGTTAACATAGAAGAATGTAGCCACCAAGTTATTGTCTATTTTACATGTAATAAACTGCCTATGGCTGTTCATGATTTGAACTTTGTGTTCGTCACCTTTCCAGCAAAGCCATATACCCCCTGCAAAGCCTTGAGCCTCCACACGATATGAATGAGTAAAGCCGAGATTTTTGATAGTTCTTGTAGCCGCTTTACCACTAATCCTTCCAATATAGCTGTCACCACTGGTTTGTGTATCCGCAGTAGATTGGACATTACAGAACATCTATCCTGGTTGCCTATTCCTCGCACATTCCAGCACAGTAAATTCAACATAGGGGCTGCCGGGTGGTTGCGTATAAATTCCTGTATCAGCTACCCTCAGCCGCTGCTACTTCCTTCGCGTTGGTCTCTCCCGCACTATCATCTACACCTCTGTTAGCTTTCCGTCTCACCCGTTACGGCTGTGGATTTTGTTAGGTTGTTGCCCATGTCAGGGGTCTCTGCAGACTGTTCACTTGTCATTAACAGACGTGTGCTCCTTCTTCTCGCATTGGCCGGATCGGGTGGCTTGCTCTTCCCTTTCCTCTTTGTGCTTAGGTTATTGCTGGTTCCAGTCTTGCTAAGTAGTAAAGCTTTGTCCATATCGCGTGCACTCTTTCGTGTTTTATCTTTCCTTAGTCTCGATGATACTGTTCCCTTCTCTGACGGTGCTTCTGCATCGCACTCCCCCATATTCACTTCTTCCACTTCGACAGTGTCTTCATCATTAATTGTTATGACTTGATCCACGTCCGGATTTACGACAGTGTGCTGCTCTTTCGACGGACGGACTTTAGTAGATTCACCATTATCAACTCTAGTCAACTTGGAAGAAGTGTTCGTAATGTCACCAAGAGCTACTCTAACTGATTCTTCTTCTCCCTGCTAATTAGATTAAGGTTTAGATCACTTAATTATGGTAATTTAGCTTGTTTAATACATTTAATGAAGGTTTAGAGCCATGCACTTTTAGCACAAATTAATAAACCATTGTTCTACTAAAGTGGCGATTTTGCATTTTAGATCCTTAAATAAGATTTCACTGAAATATTTATACATAAACCCTTATATTGGTATAATTAATGAATAAATGTTCACTAAACCACTAAAATTCCACTAATTAAACATGAACGACATAAAGGACATAAATGAAAGGGAAACATGGGAAAAAGATTTACATAGAGATTATATCTAAGATTCATTATGTTACAGCACTCCACGCCTTTAAAAGGATTTTATCCTCAAAATCTTAACAAAAAAGAGAAAGGTGAGTACATAACATTTCATCTCTCAAATACCAAGTGGTTTCTTCGAGACCATGATATTTCCACAAAATTTTTACCAGCTCAATCTCTTTGTTCTTCAGATACTTTACTCAGGAGTCAAGGATCTTCACAGGTAGCTCTTCATAGGTAAGATTCTCATGTATCTTTAAAGGCTCGACAGTAAGCACATGAGAAGAGTCCTTCACTTACTTCTTCAGTACAGAGACATGGAACACATTATGAATCTTATCATAGGAAGGACGTAAAGCTAAGTGGTATGCACAGTCTCCAACCTTATCTAAGATTTCAAATGGTCCAACATAGTAGGACTCAACTTGCCTTTAACTTTAGATATAGCAAAAGAACGAATAGGTTTGATATTCAGAAATGCATAGTCACCCACTAGGAAGTTAACATCATACCTTTTCTTGTCATCATGCATCTTCTGTAAGTCTTAAGCAGCTTTCATGCATTTCTTTATCAATTGTACCTTTTCTGTCATCATTTGCATGTCATTGGTCTTCACTAGAGAACGTTCACCGACATCATCCCAATGCAAAAGTGAACGACATGGTCTACCATAGAAAGATTCAAAAGGTGGCATACCAATACTAGCTTGGTAGCTATTGTTGTAAGCAAACTCAGCTAATGGCAGATACCAATCCCATGCACCACCCCAATCCATCACATAAGCATAAAGCAAGTCCTCCAAAATCTGAACTGTTCTCTCAAATTGACCATCAGTCTGTGGGTGATAAGAAGTAGTGAAATGCAAGTCAGTACCCATCTCCTCTTGAATCTGACCCCATAAATGAGAAGTAAACTTTGGGTCACGATCAGAAACTATTACCTCAGGTATTCCATGCAGGCATATGATCCACTCAACATACCACTGAGCCATATCCGCAACTTTGTAATTGGTTTTAAAAGGCAAGAAATGAGTAGATTTTGTAAGCCGATCAATAACCACCCAAACAACATCATAACCTTTCTTGGACTTGGGGAAACCAGTAACAAAGTCCGTTGTGATCTTTTCCCACATCCATTCTGAAATTTCTAGAGGATGAAGATGACCACTAGGTTGTTGATGTTCGATCTTGACTTGCTGAAATGTCAAGCACTTCGCGACAAACAGAGTTATATCATTCTTCATGTTCTTCCACCAGAAACTTTGTTGTAAGTCCTTGTACATTTTTGTTGTGCCAGGATGAATAGTATACTTGGATCCATGCGCTTCACTCATCACCTTCTGTCTCAGATCACCCATGTCAGGAATCTACAACCTTTTTCTGAAGCGGACAACACCATCCACTCCGACAGAGAAGTTAGATTGCAGTTTCTCAGTCAAGGCCTTCATCTCTTCCATCTCAGAGCTTTCCAACTGTGCATCAATGACTTCCGAGATCCAAGTCGGTGTAATAGTAAAACTAGCCATATGAACACACAACTTGTCTTCATCCACCGAATCGATAGGTTGAGGTCGCCAACTAGTCACATATTTGAGATTTTCCCACACCAAACATCTCAGAGCAACATAAATGGCATCCTTCTTGAGACTTAAAGCATTAGCTATGATGTTTTCTTTACCAGGATGATAGGTGATGGTGAAGTCATAATCTTTGAGATATTCCATTCACCTTCATTGTCGTAGATTCAGATCCTTTTGTGTCAATAGGTACCTCAAGCTTTTATGGTCAGAGAAAACTTCAAGCTTCACACCATAAAGATAGTGTCTCTAGATTTTCAGAGCAAGAACGATGGCAGCAAGCTCTAAATCATGTGTAGGCCAATTAGCTTCATTCAATTTCAATTGGAGGGAATCATAGGCTATCACCTTTCTGTCTTGCATCAAAATACACCCTAAGCCTTGTTTAGAAGCATTAGTGTAGATGGCGTAGGGTATGCCTTCAATAGGCAAGGCAGGAATGGGAGCAGAAGTCAAACACTCCTTTAGCTTTTGGAAACTATTCTCACATTCTAGTGTCTAAGAGAACTTGACCTCTTTTTGCATCAGCTTGGTTCAAGGCAAGGCCAACTTAGAGAAGCTCTTGATAAATCTTTGATAGTAACCTACTAAGCTGAGGAAACTACAGATCTCTGTGGGATTCTTCAGAGCTTTCCACTTGATCATAGCTTCCACCTTTGTAGGATCAATAGCTATATGTCCGGCAGAAATGACATGACCTAGAAACATCACTTCCTTTATCTAGAACTCACACTTTGAGAATTTTGCATAGAGTTGATTTTTTCACAGTGTGTTGAGTACAATCCACAAATGCTCACAATGTTGTTCTAATGTCTCAGAATAAACCAAAACGTCTTCAATAAACACCACCACGAACTTGTCAAGGTATGGGCAGAGCACTTAGTTCATCAAGTCCATGAAGGCAGCAGGGGCATTTGTCAAGATGAAAGGCATGGCCATGAATTCATAATGTCCATAGCAAGTTTTGAACGCCGTCTTCAGGACATCATCATCCTTCACACACATCTAGTAGTAGCCTCTTTGCAGATCCATCTTAGAGAACGCAATGGCTGACTTCAGTTGGTCAAATAAGTCATCGATGTGAGGCAAAGGATAACGGTTCTTCACCGTCACTTGGTTAAGCATGATGTAGTACATACACATCCGCATCAAACCATCCTTCTTCTTCACGAATAGGATAGGGGCTCCCCAAGGTGAAACACTGGGGCAGATGAAGCCCATGTCGAGAAGCTCTTCTAGCTGCTTCTTTAGTTTAGCAAGCTCGGAAGGGGCCAAGCGATAAGGTAGCTTTGATATTGGTGAAGTTCTGGGTACAAGCTCAATGGATAATTCCACCTCGTGAGTTGGTGGCAAACCGGGTAACTCCTCAAGAAAGATGTCTGGGAAGTCCTTCACCACATCTAGGTGGTCAAGAGAAGGAGGTGTAGCCTCAAGGACTATAGAGGCTAAGAAAGCTCTACACCCTTGTGAGACTAGCTTTTCATCTTTGATGGAAGAGAAAACAAATTGCCTATCCTCTCACTTCCTACCCTTGACACACAATCTTCGCTCAAAAGGATGTGACAAACTAACCTTTGATTCTTCACAAAACAAAATAGCTTTGTACCTCTTCAACCAATCCATTCCCATGATGACATCAAAGGTGGTCATGTCGAGCAAGATAAAATCTGATGGAAACATTATACCAGATATACATAGGCCCATGGTCAGAATTTGGAGATATGAAGAGCAGATCTTACCACTAGGGGTTTTTACATCTAATATATGATCCATATACTCATATTCTATTTCTAAATAGAAGCAAGCTGACAGGATATGAAGGTATTGGATGAGCCAGAATCAAACAATGCCTTTATAGGATGCATATTAAGATGCAAGGTACCTTCAATAACTTCATTATCTTTGTCTGCTTCCTCAACATTGAGAGCAAATAGTCTCCCATTCCGCCTCTCCAATGGTGGTCACCTTGGGTTTTGGTTGTTGTTGTTGTTATTATTCCGCAGAGGCAGATTCTTCCTTGGCTTCTGTGGCTGTTGGGCATTATTATGTCCCTACTGGAAATGGGGCCAGAGTGGTCAGATATGCCCAACTTGGCCACACTCATGACAGGTCAGAGGAGGCCAGTTGTCTCTATGAGCAAGTGCATTGTTGGTAGGACATCTTCCTAGAGGATAGTGGTGAGAGCACCTATTGCACTGATCACATTTGTGATTCTTGTTCTGGGTTGGTTTGTTCCTCTTGTTGTTGTTGTAGCCATTACTATGTCTATAGGATTGGAATCTTGGGTAGGACTCGATGACCAAGGTCGTATCCACCATCTGTTGGAAGGTGAGTGGAAGCTGCGGAAGAAGACTTCGGCCCACCTGGTAGTTCAGGCCCTCCAAGAACAATGTTGCCCTTCTCTCGGCTCCAAGGTTGGCAGTGTAGCACTCCAGAAGTAGGAACCGTTAGATGTAGTCGGTCACACACATGCCTCCCTACTTGAGGCTATGGGACTCGACTTCCTTTTTCCTCAGGAAGGCGGGACAGATGTACTTCTCCCTGAAGAGCTTTAGGAACTGGTCCCACTCCATGATAGAGGTATCTCGAGTGCAGGCGACACCATTCCATCACACATATGTTGGTCCATCCAGTACATACGTCATGAAATGAACCTTATGGTGAGGAGGGCATGGCATACCCTCGAAGGTTCGATCCAAAGCCAACACCCAGTCATCAGATTTATCCACCATGTTGTGTTCACTTTCATCCTTGAACTAGGGTGGCTGCATCTTTATGAAGTCGGTGAGGGTGAACTCCCTCGGCTTGTTGGCATTAGCGGCCAATGTGTGGAGCTGCCCCATCATGGTGGAGAGCAACTGGCATAGCATTGCCAGCTCTTGCTCCGGTGTGAAGGCGCAGGTGCCCGGAGTAGTAGTGTAGTGGCCGGTAGGCATCACATGAGTGTTTCCCACATTAGAGTCATCAGGGTTCGACTCCTTTCCCTTATTCCTACTGTGGAACAAGTCACCTACCCTGAAACGTAAAGTTAATATATTAAGTTCCCAGGAGTATTTGAATCATAGATGAGAAAATAATAGAAGCATAGATGAGAAAAGAATATCTAGAATGTTATTGCCTAAAAGCATACTATTATGGGCAATTCATATCAGCACAAGCCAGGTCAATATAATATGGGCACGAGAGTCCTCGTAAACCAAGATAGTGGTGCGGAGGAAAATATTGCTAGCCACCAAAACCCTGATCCATTCTAGACACCTTTGCTTCAACTTCATGTCCTAATAGTTGCTTGAAGGCTCTGATACCATGTTGTAAAGAGGCTAGATCACCTCCTTACTAAAATTTAAAGGAAATACAAAACATCCATCTTTTTAGAAAGACAAAAGATATTGAGGGATGCATGTATAATATTCCAAGTAAATAAGCATGCACCAGATACATTATAAAATGTCAATAGCAGTGGAAATAAAGTACTAAGCCTATTACATGGATTTCATTGTTAATTACATGATTGTTCCCAAAAGGAAAAGATAAGAGAAAATGATCTAGCTATAGCAACCTAGACATCCTTTCAGATAGCTTGGGATCTATTCCTGAGATGACTTCCTTCAAACTTGTCCTTCTCCTTACTCAGCACCAGCACCTGGGTGTGTGGGAAAGCACCCAGAAAAAGGGGAAAGAAAACAAGGTATGTGTCACAAAACTAGTCTAGAATAATAAGATAAGTAAAGCAAATAAGAACAGGCTAGGGTTCATCATGAGGTGAAGATAACAAGAGTATGAGACTATATTCAAAAGAAACTTGCCATTAACAATTATATTAAAAATGATTTGCATGTAAGATCATTATGTCTACCTAACTAAGTAGGATTGAGGCTCCTACCAAACCTCAAACCTATAGGTGAGGGGATAATAAGACATTCCCAGTCACCTACACAATTATATAGGGGAGAATAAAAACATTCCCCCGGCCAATTAAATATATGCCCTCTGTGGGTGGTTGTACATAAGTACCACTACTTTAAATTAAATACAACATAAATCTACATTCTAGAAAAGAGTCATGGCAAGAGTAGTCATAATATTTAATAAGCATGGCAGTGGGGTATAAGACCCAAACAAGAAGAAATTAAAATCTGATTTGAGGCATGAACAACATTAGGATTCAAGAATCGAAGATTTAGGAATCATTTAAGCCTCATTAGGTGAAATATAGGTTTTGGCTACAATTATCCCAACATAGGGTGCAAGGAATGCACTTACCTCTCTTACTGATATCAATTACTAACTTTCACCACTTTAATTGGGTCCAAGTTCCACTTTGCCTATTTTCAATGCATTAACATGTATTAAAGTACATAGTGCACATTAATGTATAGAAACCCTAATTTTAGACCTTTTTAGAAAAACTCGGATTTAGACTCTTAAAACATCACCAATAAACTTATTAAGCTCTATAGATCAAGAAAACATATTTTTATGTTAATTTTGGAGCTATAATGATTAAGATGTAATTTTTATGGATTTTATGCATTAAATTCATTTTAAAAAAATCTCTATTCGTCAAATCATAAACCTTGAAAATATTTTTATTAGATAGAGATTAATTTTCCAATTCCAAAACATATTTATTTGTCAAATTTGGATAAGCAGATTAGAAGATATGAATTTTTCAATATTAACCAATAGGAAATTGCCACATCATCAAACCGATCGAGATAATTGAAGAGAGAGGGAGAGGGATAAAACAACATTTGACCCAAGATCAGGTTTGAAGTTTCATAGGTAACCAAACTAGAGCTTTTAGAGAAGGTAAAGCAGCAAGAAACCAAAACCCTACAAGAACATGGTAAAAAGAGATGGAAATCATCGATTTTAAACATAGAACCATGAGTTTTAAGCATGTAGTAAGCAATATATGAGAAGGGGGTTGACAAAACTCACCTCTAAGAAGGTAAGAAGGTCCAAACAGCAAGGATCTCAAGATTAGAAGGTTTGGTTTCTCCAAGACAAGCTCCTTTCTTGAGCAAAGATCACCTTCTCCACTTTAGAGGTGCAAACCCTAGCAAAAGAGCATGGAGATGAGATATTTTAGGGTTCTAGGTGGAGTTTAACCATGAAAGGTCATGGTTCCGACCTGGAAGAAGGTGGGAGGAATACTAACAACATGAAAATAGGGAAGGAAAGGAGGATACTTACTAGTTTTGGTAAAAATTGCCAAGGAGGAGCTTAAAAAATCCTAAAATAAAGAAATTTGGAACCCTAGGAGCCTTCTTCACCAAGGTAGGCACCCTCTTTTACCTTGGGATAGAAACTTTGTGGCCAAACATATAAGGGATGATGCTCTAATATGGGGGAAAGAGAAGGAGAGGATTGATTCTTATATTGGGAGGTGGGAAGGGGTAGGCATGGCTTTATAAAGAAGGGGGCAAGCATGAGGTGTCTATGTGACTTTCCATGTGTCCTTAGGCTAAGGCTTCATGGTCATGCAAGAGGACAGCTCATAGAGACTTCTTGTATATACATGGTTAGTCCTAAAATACCATGTAGGATTCTAGGCCATCCTCACCATTCTCCAAACAAAGAAATAACCATATTGGTTGATAGCTTTTAAAGATAAGCTTATTTATAAAGAGGGTAATCCCTATAATGCCCTTGGAGAGAAACACCTTCAAACCAAGGTGCAACCAGGTGCCCCATGGTTCAAAATCTTGATAATGGTAAGGGAATATCTAAGGATTAAAATTCAGGTGATAATTTGCAAAGAAAACCTCCCAATTGGGTAAATTGCATAAAAGTCGAGAATGTACCTAAAATTGCACAACTTGCACAAACATCATTCAAATCGAACGTAATTTTAAAATTAGGCTCATTTTATGTTTTCAAATCACATAAAAAGTTAGATTAAGGTTTAGAGAACTTAATTATGGTAATTAAGCTTGTTTAATACATTTAATCACGGTTTAGAGCCTTGCACTTCTAGCACAAATTAATATACCATTATTCTACTAAAGTGGTGATTTTGCATTTTAGATCCTTAAATAAGATTTCACTGAGGTATTTGTGCATAAACCCTTATATTGGTACAATTAGTGAATAAATGTTCACTAAACCACTATCAATTCCACTAAATAAACATGAATGACATAAAGGACATAAATGAAAGGGAAATTTGGGAAAAAGGTTTACATGGTGCAGTAAGGTGGTTTTGATAGAGGCATTGTCTCTAGGGCTAGATTAATTAATAATTTTACTTCTCTAATAGGTGGAATCCCATGAAGATCCTTAGGGAAAACTTCTATGTAATCCCTCACAACCTCAACTTCTATAAGGGGATTTTGTGGTGGCTCTGTCATAGCAATAAAGGAAAAATAAGCTAAGGATCCTTTCTGTAATATTTTATTAGCCTTCCATGATGAGATGAACAAACCTCCACTATAACCACCATGAC
Organism: Alisma plantago-aquatica; assembly: GCA_963693085.1. Lineage (NCBI taxonomy): Eukaryota > Viridiplantae > Streptophyta > Magnoliopsida > Alismatales > Alismataceae > Alisma > Alisma plantago-aquatica. The sequence goes on from OY856415.1 coordinate 351,893,465, forward strand.
CTTGGATTATAATACTAGGTTCTCTAGGTTTGGAGATTATGGCTTCCTTGCTTCTACAATCAGTGAATGCATGATTCTCATACAACCAATCCATCCCCAATATAATGTCCAGATCAATCAAATTTAGTATGATAAAATTAGCAAGAAGAATGTGTCCTAGTATGTTTAAAGGCACATTCCTTAATAGTGCTTTATATGCACTACTCTTCTCCATTGGGTTAATGATTTCTATGGTTCCATCTAGATTCTCTAAATGCAAATCAAGTAATTCAATACACTTATGAGATATGCAGGAATGTGTAGCACTAGAATTGAATAAGACTTTTAAAGAAACACCTTGTAGTAAGGCCATACCTTCCACTAGATCTTCAGCATTCTTCACGTCTGCAGTGGTGAGGACATATACTCTTCCTATCCTCTTATGTTTATTTTTTGATTGTTGATGAACTTGTTGTGTTGCCCCATTTTGATTGCTTGGAACACTAGCAGCACAAATTGGGTTCATCTGAGGCTGGAAAGTTGCACGCCTTTGCTGATGTGTCACATTCTAGTGTTGAGGGACCCTATTGGACTGAAAATTGGGCCCCTTGGGTTCCCTTGGAGAAAGTTGTCTGGGACCTTGAAAATTGGAGGTGCTTCTACTTGAACATTCTCTTGCAAGATGCCGAACTTTTCCATATTGGTAGCAACGCACTCCAACACTATTATTACAAGGGCCTAAGTGGTACTTGCCTCAAGTGTTACATGCAACTTTCTTCTATTTTGAGGGGCCTTGCCTCACTAGTTTACTTGTAAACTTGCGCTTCATTAATGAATCCTTACCACTCACAGTCTTTCCTCTTTTCTCAAACCTCTTTGTTGTTGCATCAATGTCGGAGGTTGCACTAATTACAACATCTAGACTCTTCAGTTGTAGTACCACTAAATGTATTGAGAGATAAGGCTTCAAATGTTGTATGAACCTAGATGCCGCTTAGCTTCTGTGGGAACTACATGAGACGCATATCTCTCTAGCCTTATGAATCTAGTTGCATACTCAGCCACAGATAAGTTGCTTTGCTTCAGGTCAAGGAATTTTTGTTCCTTTGCATTTCTCACATGGGAAGGAAAATATTGATCATTGAAGGATTCCTTGAATGTTTCCCATGGTACCACATCTTGTATTGAAAACTTAGTGGTACATTCATTTTACCACCATACGTTTGCACTCCCTTTAAGGCGGTAGGTAGAAAATTCTATTTTGTAACCATCTGGGTCATCTATTAGGGCCAAGGCTAAGGAATGTCTTCATGGAGATTTCTTTCTCCTTTGGTTCCATTGAGTGGGATGATTCCCCCTCTTTTTCTCCATCTGGATGGTGTTGCTCCCACATTTCTCGAGTTATTTGTGTCAATTTCAGCAGTACTACAACCATTGAATCTGGGACAACCTAGGAATCACTCGACATCCCTTCTGGCATCCTAATATAAATAATGACACATCATTACACGATCCTATAAGTAAAGAGTTCTTATGATATAGTCTTAAAGCATAAAGACATACATAGATATGATACATCAACTTATCCAAAAACAATCTTTTCATAGGTACACAGATATTGGATGGGTTTCTCTACTCCCATCAGACTCACAAAAGTTTCCATATACAAACAATTACACCTAGGACCCTTAGAATCTACCTAATTTTCTTCCTTACATAGATGTCCTTCTTATGACTTAGTAGAAGACCCTACATCACTCATCACTGTCTCAAGATTTTTTTATTTCTTCTGAAGGGGTCCTTCACTATCCCAACTACTAGCCACCTTCTCAATGCTTAAGTCTGGTCTAGGAACTAGGTCTCCTGGGAGTGGCTTCATAACTAAGGTCTTCCTTATTTGCATCTATTCTACAATGTTTCTTCCTGACCCTCATGATGCAGGGGTGAAGAGAGATTACAATTGGTTTGGTTGGTTCCCCATTAACGCTTGGCTCAGAAGTCACTGAAAGTGAACTACTAGACTTCGTAAGCATACTAGCGAGAAAAATAGGGCCACACCTTGTGATCTTAGCAATGGATACCCCCTTCACCCTATCCATCCTCCCATTAGAAACAAATATAAGAAGGTCACTAAAGGGTGTGGAATCTCATCTTGTTCTCTGATACCACATTGTAATGTCCAAATTTTTCCAAAGATTTTTTTTTCAAAATGATAAACATGAACAAATTGGACGATACATTTGCATAGCGTAGAAACACGAGAGATAAAAGTTATACTAATAATATGATATTATGCTACCAACCCAACAACACCACAAGAGTCTTAGCAGGGATCATTAAGGTTGCGACTTAGTCCAAAATTACATGAGAATACTAAATTTTAAGAGTTCAATGTGTGTCATATGTCTATGTACTTCCTTCTCATATAGAAATGGTTTCCTTTTCTATGCAAATCCAAGATCAAGATGAGGCCACACCAATAAGTAGCCTACATGTCCTCCCTAAAACTATGGTGGATGCCACCGTAGGAAAGGGAGATGAGTAGATAGGTTAGATTCCATGTGAATCTAAGTACATACTATGATGACATTTGCCTTTGTTTATATCAACTGGTTCAATAAAGGATACAAAATAAAAATATAAGCAAGATATCTAGTAGGAGTGATCAATGTCAAAAATAAACAATAAGATTCAAGTAATTGGTAATGATGATTTGAATAAAAAATGACATTGTAGCTATTTGTAAGACTGATATTTTCTTATCCAATTATATTTTATGCATTTAAAAGGACCTATAGTGACCTTAAGAGGGGTCTATCGTATCCCGGATCTGAAAATCCTTTGACTGCCTTTTTTTCTCGGTGTGAATTCTGAGTTACCAACCCGACGTACGTATTCCGTCCCCAGGACATCCTTTCACATAACATTGGTGGTATCACAGTCCTTATCCTAGGACTGGTCAGAGGGTTGGCCCTGCAACCCTTTTGCTGCCCCCAGGTCCCTTGTGGATTTGTCTGGCGGCTTAGGACACAAGTAACACCACCCATTAGGTTGTTGTACACAAACAATTGGGGGTCCATTCACAGACAAGCAGTATATTTTACCCGCCCTGGGGTGGGTCACTCCACCAGTTCAGGCTATTCCCGTGACTGATGTCTCCCCAAAGGTGTGGTCCAGATTAAACTTTCTCATATACTCGATCCACGACGTATTGTCGGATCTGTCACTACAGGGTGCCCTTTCAGATTTTCATTTTCTTCTTCTATTCATGTCTTTTCTATATTTATTTTAATCATGAGTTTCAAAAACATTAAACTCATATCTAATCTTGGGTGTATTTGGTCTTATAAGGGCATTTACATTCTTATTCACAAATATGAGGCACTTCTAAATAAAAATTCTTGGAGGGTACAAAAATCATCATCATAAAAATTAGAATTTATAGTTGTGGTTACAAATAGGGCTATACCTATTATATTAAACAAAGTGTGGAACATTGCATTCATGTGTGTCAAGTAGAAAGAATGAGTATTTACTATATGACCTTGTCTATACGAAGTCATTAGATATATGATTCACAATACATCCTTTGTCTTGCAAGAGTTACTTTGACTCATATGACATCATGTACGGTCAAATAAAAGTTGTATAATGTTTAACTACTAACACTTCCCCACATCACAGGAATGTAGAAGATGAGCAACAATATAAATACCAACTTTCCATATTATTATTACACCTGGCAAAATCTCGGTACTGAGTGATAGACACCAGACTAAATAAGGAGGCTCCTCGTGACCTTACTACTGTCTGGAATTGCCTTGCAGCAGCAACATACCTACAAGCAGAAGGTAAAGCAAAGCTAAACACAGATGTGGCAAGGAGAATGAAGAAAAAAGCAAAGCTTGTTGGGATAGGCAGTAATGTTCTGGTTTCTTGGAAGGGGATCTCACACATGCATTACATACACTACTTTTAGTTGGCCAAAGAGCTCTCAGAGGTTTAGAGAAGAAGTAGCCTCCTCGTCAATGGCCGCCCCAAGCAACCTGCCGCCCCGAAGGTTGAGAGTAAAGTGTGCAAGGAGCTAATGGCTAGGATATAAAAAGAAAGGAAGAAGCTAGGGCCTCGACATAGATCTTAGTTGTGTATTCATTAGTCAAGAGATGGGTGTTAGCCACATGGGGACACGGTATGGTGTGGTACATTGTTGTCAAAGTTAGAAAGAAAAAGAGAGATGGAGAAATGACACCTCTACCTCATGTAACCATCTAGAGGTGAGGTTGGGTATATGGGAGGCATGGCCTCCTCACACGAGAGGTCCATTCAAGGACATATACTTATGGCCTTGTTTGACTTTCCCCTTATTGGTATTTGTTGTCCTTTAGTTGGCATTTATTTTCTTCCTCACAAAGTTTTCCCCCTTAGGCCATACGAGGGTCTTCATCCTTATTGCAACAAAGTCTCAATTATTTATTTATTTTTACCTCTATATGAATCCTAAAAGAGTTGAACCTATGTGATTAACAAATAAAAGAGTAATACAACTATATTGAGCCTTGTTTTTCAAATATTATGTCCTATAATTTCATTAGGCCTTACAGAGTGTGTGTGTGTGTTGAAATGGTTTGGGTGCATATGAGACGGCTTGAGCATGAGGGCGGCGACCACATGATGCGGATGTGATGGCAGCAAGAGCATGAGAATGGTAGGGGCGTAGGAGGAACCGTAGCTTCTGCCTGGGCTCGATGATGTGGGCGAGGAGACAAATGGGTGAAGATGTGGCTTGGGCATGACGGCAATCATGGCACAATGTCGGACTGGGCTCGACTTCAACCTGGGCGCACGACGTGGATGGGGAGTAGTCTGGGCATAGCAGTGGGCATGACAAGATGATGCTCTCGACGGCAGAAATGGAGTGTAGGCGGTGGCTCGTGTGATGGTCTGGAGTGAGAGAGACCACCGGTAAAGGTGGGACATACAACCTGTTAAAGTGGGAGAGAGTAGAGGTGGGGTTGTTTTAATAGCCCCATATGGTTGTTCATTTTCTAGCACTATAATTATTTCTATCTAGCATTGTGCTAGCATTCCACTTGCTATGATACACAGACGGTTGAATTTAATGTTTGTCGCATGTTTCGATGTTGGGTGTAACAAATAGTATAAAGAGTGTGTTGTATACCAGTGCTCAATATCTAAGAAATTAGTCATAGATATTTACAATAATGATGCATGAACAACAAGTGCATTAAAAACTGGTTGGATGTGTTTTTTTGAGGTTGGGGTGTGGATGTTGATGAAATGTGTGCACTATAAATAATTTCTCTTGATTCAATAGCTCAAAATTAAACGTCAAAAAGAAATTTTGTCTTTTTTGACGTTGATTTAATTCAAATGTTCGAAGAAAATCATAACATATACATGTTATTTATGTGTCCCAATATTAGAGGATATAAAGAAAACAAATCATATTACAATGGTGTAAAATGATTGTATACGCATTACACAAAAACCTTTCTAGCGTTTGAACCTCAGAGGTATATTCCCAATAAGAGCATTCAAAATATTACAAATGGACACTCCATGGGTGCTAAAGTACAAGAACTATACTATTCACACCATGTCCTATACATCTGCTGTGACACTTCATCACACTAAATGAGATTACTCAAAATACAAATTACAATCAACTACTCACTAATCATGTAGTCAGATAAATGGAATAACCAATACCAATTTTAACATCATAAACATTTTCTAAAACATTTATATTAAGGTCCATCATTTCCATAAACCCATATACCATAACAAGTATTTACATCTGAATCATGTGGTCTCAGCCACAACCTGTATACAAAAGAGATATTTCACATGTACACGCCACATATATACAAACACTGGCACCCTATCCAAAAACTCATGTTTGTACATGTATATCATCTACAAAACACATCCCATGCATGGACCTGGGAGTATAGGGATGACACTAAGACTCTACTACTATAACTATAATTGTCCCACCTTCAGCGTCTACTGGTCACCAGGCTGCTCCTCTTCTACAACACGATCTCGATCACGTCACTGACGACCACCTAAAAAGATGTGGTGACCCACGAGGTGAGACCCATGTCCCAAAGAGAGATATAACTCTCCACAATGATTATTGATTACAATAGATTATTTAATAGTAAATAAACTAAGCAGGATGAGTATTCAATAAGTAATTGAGCAGTTTGAACAATTCTATCATACTAAGCAAGTTAAACAGTTAAGTTAATTTAACAGTTAAGAATAGCAACATGTAGAATCAACAAGATATATAAGAGGGAAAGTAATATCATTTAGTCACAATTAACCTCTTTAATTGTATTATATAACATTTAGCAGTGTAAAAGAATAAGGCAAGGGTTAACATCCAATGTGAAGTGTATTTAATCCTAGCAGATACACTACACCGCTATCTTACATCTTTTATTATGTCATGGGCAATTTGAGTCGTACCACCCAAAATGCAACTGACCACTACAAAGTCAAAATCAGTTCAGTTTAAGATCTAGGAGAGTTGGAATCCTAAAATCTCAACTATGCCCAGTCAGTAAGGGTCAAATACAATGACATATTAGTCAACTTGCTAACAATGACATATAGTCAAGTTGATAACACCTAGTCCGCCCTTAGTACATATCACGACACTCTAGACCAGGGTATGAAAGTAAAACCTTGCCACATGAAGTACAACCACAATGTACTCAGTCACATCAAATGTCTAAGATACAACCTTGGGATTAGGATGTCAAGGTTGTATACTCACTTGCTCCCACGCATACTCAACACATTATGTATGTAACTTCAAGTTTCCCTTAAGAATACTCATTTAACCATCCAGCAAGTTCTGACACTGAAGATAGATCTAAGACACAGGGCACTACATGATTAGAGTTTCACTTGATTAGTTATTACCAATTGAGTGAATTAAGGGTGCATCACACAAATGGACATACAAACATTGTTTCATTTCTATCAAGTTTATAATTATAGTAACTTCATAAGATATAAAACATTTTGAGGTATATTTATTAATCAAATCATCAAGTGATGATATCCATTGATATTCTAGAGACCACACTTATCATCATACCATCATAGGATATAAATTCTCATCACACTATTCCAGGGATTCAACCCTTGTCACATCATGAAGACGATTACACCTCCATTAGTGCTCAACCATGCCCAAATGTCACCTAAGACCATCACAACATTCCCTGCAAGATCATTATTATCTTTCTATGCCTTAGAACAACGCTCAACAGGTCATCAACACACATGTGACATATAAGTTTTAACATAGCAAGGCACTATGATGTTCAGATATCACCATATTAGGGTTTTAACAACAATAAGAGAGTATTCAATTATCATAGTAATCATTCAATAAGGTTGATCGTGATCAATCACTATCACTTAGTTACATTAGTGTTAAGTGTAACAAGATATGCTTCACTAGAGTCACACATCAAATCATTAGGGTGATTATCAATTATATTCATACGAGGACAAAGGTAAGACCAAAAGATTGAGAGCATTGGAGCATCAAATTCACATCACAAAAACTAAAACATCACATTATAGGCTTCACCCAAAACCATCAGATCTTGAGGCATTAAACCCTAACCATAGGATCATGATCTTCATTCAAAGCCATTGGTTAAAGGATATGTCTAACCCTTGAATCATTTAAATAAGAAAACCATCAAATTAGGGCTTAAAAAATCATCACATGAGTCCTAGTTTCAACATCGATTGTGGTGTCTAGCACCGCCATTGGTTGTGGTGTCTAGGACCACCATCGGTTGTGACACTAAGTGTCACCATCAGATCATGGGGTCAGAACTACCATTGGTTGACACCATTGGGTGTTGAACTATTACCAACATCGATTGATACCATCCTTGGAGCACTAAAACCATCAAGTGTTGAGAATCCAAAAGCATCAAAAATAGAACTAAGGTGTGACCAATGGTTGAAACAATAGGTGGAATAAAGCTGATCTAAAATCAAAAGTAAAACCATTGCTTAAGCCACCACTTATAAACACCGAAGACCATTGAAAAATGGGACCCTAACCATCGATTGTCAAGGGGAAAGCATACCCACCGATTGTGTTCAAGAGAAAGCATATAAATGGCAACAACAAGACCACTTTGTTGCACATGAGCCAAGAAAAATGAAAAAAGAACAAATCCATCAGGTTAAGCACAAAGGTGGAAAACAGCCCACAAACACTAAGTTAACCCATCGTTTGAGAGGTACTAAGCACCATCATTTGGCGTGTAAGCAATATTTAAACCTTCCTCTACCTCAGGAAGGTTGTACATACGACTTTAGGTTCATCTAGAGTTATAAACCACTCAAGGAACATCATTACAACATAAACTTTAGGAAAAGATAGCTTCTTATTGCTTAGAATTTCATTTTTAATCGAAGACATGAGTATACAAGGTAGTAGTAAGAAATAAATGTGACGAGGGTTATATAACTCGCCTATAGGAAGAAGAAAAAACTCCAACAGTTGGAAGTCTCAAGTAAAGAAGGTAGAAAACCCTAGTTTTAGCTCTAAACTCGGCTAAGCTAGCTCTTTCTCCAATGGAGAAGCAAACCCTAGGTCAATGGAGCAAGGAAGATAAGTTCTTTGAGATTGAGGGAAAGCTTTACCATGAGAAACCATGATTCTATCTAGGAAGAAGGAACAAGGAGATAGAACAGAAAGATAAATGAAGGGGAGAAGGAGGAACTTACTTGCTTAGGTCAGGAACAAGCAAGGGAAGGTCCACAAACCCTAAAGAAGGGCAGATCGAGCTCTCTACTGAAACAAGAAGATCAACTACCTTCTTCTACTTTGGGTACCCTTTTCACCACCAATCAGTGGAGGAAGAAGCTCTATACAGGAAAGGATATATAAGGATCCAAAGGTTCTATTTGGGTGCTAAAGGAGAGGTATATAAAGCTTATAGATAAGGAAGAAGAGAAGCTTGAGGTGTAGTAGGTTTGCCATGTGTCCATGGCCTATGGCTATCACAGCCATGAAAGAAGAAACTACACCAGTTGTGAAGACCTGATAAACCATCAAATGTTTTCTCTCCATGCCAACCATCGAGTTTCATGCATGGTAGCCATCGGTTCTTCAAACCCTAGCTCAGTAGGTGGAGAACCATCGTTTGATCACCTCCTTTAAGTGAACCATCGGTCCAAGGGAACCCAAGATATACAACCCTCGACCTAATACCTATAAAGATTATAATAGGTTGTAATCACGTGGTTATGACCATCGGATATCACTCAAATAGGAGGACCATTGTTTGATGACCTCTCAAGGTAGCTCATCCGTGAGGGGGTAAACCCTAACTCACCCTAGAAGGGTAACACCACCAAACCAAGGTACAAATAGGTGCCCCATGGTCCAAAAAGGTCAATAATGATATAATAACATATAAGTAACATAAATAATATGACAAATTACAGGAAAAACCTAGAATGTGGGTAAATTGTAGAAAAGCCCAAGTTGTGCACAAAAATTGCATAACTTGTACAAACAATGTCCAAACTGGACCAAAATTGAAACTCAAGGTTGTCACATGATACAAAAGCACCTCATTATGGTTTGATTAAAGTTTTAAGAACTAAATTATGATGATTAAACATGTTCAACCATATTATCTAGGTCAGGGGTCTTACAACCATAAACCCCTAACAAGGATTTCACCCACAAAATCCTATGCAAAAAGAGATGGGTACTTCCTACACATCTCATGCTCTAACTCCCACATGGCTTCATCCAAACCACAACGTTGCAAATAAACTTTACTAACACTATATCCTTCTTTTTCAACTTCTTCACCCTCCTGTCCAGGATCAACACAAGACCCTCAACATAGGAAACATCCTCACTAACTCAACCTCCACTGGATGGATTGTCTGATCTATATTAGGATGATAGTTGCTTAGCATGAAGATATGAAATACATTACGAAACTTGTGTAGCTCGGATGGTATATCTAACTTTTATGCCACCTTTCCAACACAAGACAAGATAGGATATGGTCCCATAAACCTAGGAGCCAGCTTACCCTTCTTACCAAACCTCAACACACCCTTCTAAGAAGAAACCTTGAGATACACTCTGTGTCCCACTTAGAACTCTAGTGGCTTGTGGATGCTTGTCTACAGATGATGATGAAAATGACTTTCTTCTCAACACATCAACTACCACATTCATCTTTTCTGGGTGGTAGTTTATCATGCAATCATAATCCTTGATTAGCTCCATCTGTCTACTATGCCTCATATTCAACTCATGCTTCAAAAAGATATACTATAGATTCTTGTGGTCAGTGAAGATCTGGAACTTTTCTCCATAAAGGTAGTGACTCCTGATCTTCAAGGCATCAATCCCCATTGTTAACTCCAAATCATGTGTTGGGTAGTTCTCCTCGTGTTTATTAAGTTGCCACAAAGAAAAAGAAATCACATTCTTGTCATGTATCAGTACACATCCCAACCCATTTTTTGAAGCATCACAGAAGACAATGTAGCCTTTCCCTTTCTCTGGCATCACTAACATTGGTGCACTGGTCAACTTCTTTTTCAACTTCTGGAAAGAATGTTGACACTAGTTGTCTCAAGCAAAAACAACATACTTCCTAGTTAATCTAGTTAGGGGTAACACTACAGAACAGAAGTCCTTGATGAACCTTCTGTAGTAGCCTACCAGACCCAGGAAACTGCAAATCTCTGTCGGTGTCTTGGGTTGTTCCTATTCCAGATTAGACTCTATCTTCTTACGGTCTACACAACCACCCTTAGCTGATATAACATTCCCTAGAAAAGACACCTTAGACAAGCATAACTTGCACTTGTTGAAATTAACAGATAGCTGGTGTTGTCTCAATAATGTCAACGCCTGACAAAGATGTTGCTCATGTTTTCGATAATCCTTAGATTATATCAGGATGACATCTATAAAAATGGCCAAAAATTGATCAAGATAGGGCGTAAATACCTTGTTCATCAGATCTATGAAGGCTTCTGGTGCATTTTCTAGCCCAAACGACATAACCACAAACTTGTAGTGACCATACCTACTCCTAAAAATTGACTTGGGTATATCATCTACCTTAATCCTCAACTGGTGGTAACCTGACCTCAGTTCTATCTTTGAAAACATAGTAGCTCCTCTCAACTGAAAAAAAGGTCATCAATCCTTGGCAATATATACTTGTTCTTTATCGTCACCTTATTCAACTGTCAGTAGTCTTACGGTATTTACGCTATGGGTTGTGTTATAGGGACAAGATTGATCTCAAAATCAATATCTCTAGGAGGAGGAACACTAGGAAACTCCTACGGAAAAAACCCTCAAATTCTCGCACCATTGGTACCTCCTAGATACTAGAACTTCTCTCCTTGGTATCTATAATATGAGCCAGAAAAGCTTTACAGCCTAGCGTCATTGATATGTCTGCTTTCATAGATGACACTAAGCACATGAGAAGAATCTTACTATCACCTTGGAAAATCTACAAGACATCTCCATCATGGAATGTCACCACTTTGGAGCTACAGTCCAACACAGCTTTATATTTCTCTAGGGTATCAATTCCTAGGGTCACATTGAATCTATGCATGTCAAGTGGCATAAGATCCACTTGATTAATGCATCTTAAGAAAGAAAGAACACAAGAAGGGAAAACCTCTTGCAACTCAAAAAATCCAACTAAAGGGGTTTCTAGCTGAAGATTATTAGATATACAACAAATAGGCAAATTACAACTACTTATCACCTCTATAGTGATAAAAGAGTGTGCCACACCCTGGTCAACATGTAAAAAATATAAAAGAAGAAGCTGACAAATTAGAATAAAATAACTCCATCTGACATATCACGACCCACAGATTGACCACTCCCTATAGCTGAGTGATGGCGTCGAATCCATCCATCATCTATTAATGTCCATGCCCTCTTCTAGCTTGTCTAGATGACACTACATGTGATGCCTGAATGTGTCCTCTATCACCACCAATGCTAAACTGCTATTGTTGTGAACCCTATTGATTCTACCCTGGTTGTTGTGTCCCTTCCTCATTCTTCATAGGGCATGACCACATCATATACCCAACCTGTCCACACCTGTGATGAGCCTTGGTATCACACTGTGGCCTATATGGCCCTATCACAGAGACCGACGCTACACTATGAGCTCCTACCCGTGAAAAATTGTGGCCTCTATCCCTTTGCAGAGACCACTGTGATGATGTATATGACCTCTGCTCGATAAAAGTTGACCTCTACTGCGACTATGGTGGAGAAAACCTTGGTTTCTTAAAGTCTCAAGAAGACTTCCCTTGGAACTAAACTAACCTCTTCTTAGCATTAGCTTCACACTTATCTATAGAAGACCTCTCAATCTACCTTATTGACTCCACAAAGGTGGAAAACCTCTCTCTATTTTCCAAAAATGATGTCGTTGTAGTCAGCTATGTACTCAGACCCTTTTCAAACCTATTGATCCTTTCCTTATTTGTCACTCCATGTGCGGATAGAACCTCAAAAGCTCCACCTCTAGTGTGCTCTTTTCTTCTCACATACAACAACCATGGCCTGAACACTTGGGTTGATCGAACAATTGTTGTTTCAATATCATTGGTGTATCCTCATTTTGTCACACTTCTATTTTATGTCATGGGCATTCTTGTCTTTTTGGCCCTAACGCAAATCCCTTGTGCCAAGCCTGGATTGTGGGTTAGGTAGGGGGATATGCTAATCGGGATCCATCCCCTTATCTGTGAAGCCAAGCTGGCAATTATCTTTTTTTATTTTCATTTTTGTGTTCTAGACTTTTCCCTAGTGGTCAGTTTTGTAAATTTTGTTATAAATAGCTTAGTTATCAGACAAATACCCATAAAATATCGATGTTCTCAGAAAAATGTCTAATTTAATGTGAAACCTTTTCTTTTCCCTTTTATGATAAGATTTGATTATTATATTTTATAACTCCTTCATCCATCATAGTTAGGGTTTTCTATTAATATCGTAAACCCTAATCTCACCAAAACTATGTTTTTCCCAGATAAATGATCACATCACGACCTTGCTATACTCTAATATTATACTAATGACTTGTTCACATTATTATGTTACTAAATCATCATCCCAACTACTCTTGATGTTTTGTACATGAAAATGACTAAAGGATCTAATATCACAATCCATGATATTTTGGACATCAGATCAGAACTAACTTGAAATAAAACGTCATGATCTCAATCTTTTGATTCTAGATTTGTATTCTGAATGACCATAGGGAAACAAATGAAATGATCATAATAATACATGAACAAATGCCCTAGTAGGTCATTAGAGAAATGAACCACATATATTCATACATGCTTATTCTCATTATGTACCAGGACCTAATACTTGTTAAACTTGTTTATTTGGATATTGATAATATTTTAGACTCCAAAAGAGATACGCTTTTATATTAATTCCTCCTTGAAAAAACTAGTGGTATTGAATGATACTTGTATGTACTCTTGTTGAAAATCTTGGCTATGTATTTGTTTGAGCTACAATGTTCCCTATTGAGAAATCTTTTGATTTGTATATATATACTCTTGAAAAATCATGAACATAAATGATAATTCCCTTTATGACTTACTGTAATCATGATTGTTGATATTGAGTATGGGCAACCTACCCATTCGGAGGGTGGAACTTGTACATGTTGCTCCTCCTCCCCTATATGGAGAGATGGAGCCTAGTGACCTCCCCATCTCGTTGGGGCAATAAAGACAAATAAATATAAGCATGCTTTTCGATATCAACATAATGGGAACTCATAATATAATCATTTTGAATAAATACTATTTTGAAATTTCTTGTTGATTATTTGAATATAAGTCCTACCAAGTATACTATTTTGATATAAAATTGTTTTACTTGTTTTTAGTAGCGTACAATGCAATTGCATTGATTGGGTCATGATTTTCAATTTAGGAAAACAAGATGGACCATTATGAAGAATTGACTAAGTCACTTCCACTCTTGACAAACACTAATGATATGGACAAATCTACAACATCATAATTGGGTTGGTTACTTCTTTAAATATTTTGTTTTATGAGTTATTATTTCTTACTGTATATGCCTGTGTGTGAGATCCATTGGGAAACTTTGGGATAGGCGCTTCAGTCCCTTTACCACTATTTAGGTAGTGGGATGGGGATTGGGATAAGAATGGTTCCATGACAGGTGCTCTATCCTCTAGATGTGTAATCGTGGCCATCATCTATCTAAACATGGACTGAAACGCAGGGTTGTCCATGGTTGTCAGGTTAAACTGAGGCATCACGGGCTGCTCTATCCTCATTTCTGGCACTCTCTCGTCATGTGCACGCCTCCTATAGCCACCGTCTGGTGTAACATATCTACTCTTAGTGTGTTCTTCGTGTCCTCCAGACATATCTGCATAAGCATAAGCTATGATCAGATATGTTGGATAACATAATAACATACTCAAACCTAAGTCTTATGTACATGTAGACTTAGTGAACCTAGAGCTCTGATACCAACTTAACTATTACACCTCGTCACAGTAAATGAGATTACTCAAAACATAAAATGTGATCAACTACTAACTAATCAAATAGTCAGATAAGGAGAATAATTAAAACTAATTTCAACATCATAAACATGTTTTGAAACATTTATGTAAAGGCCCATCTTTTCCATAAAATCATATTACATAATAGGTATTTACATCTAAATCATGTGGCTTTAGCCAAAACCTATATACAAAAGAGATCATGTGTACATGCCATATATATACAAACAATGGGACACTGCCCAAAATGTCATGTCAGTACATGTATATCATCTACAAAACGCATCCCATGCTCAGACCTGAGAGTATAGGGATGACACTAAGACTCTACTACTATAATGACAATTGTCCCACATTTGACATCTACTGATTGCCAAACTGCTCCTCTTCTACAACATGATCTCGATCACATCCTCGCAGAACACCTAAAAAGATGTGGTCACCCACAAGGTGAGACCCATGTCCTAGTGAGAGATATAACTCTCCACAATAGTTATTGATTACAACAAATTATTTACCAGTAAATAAAATCAGAAAGATGAGTATTCAATAAGTAATTAAGAAGTTTGAACAAATCTATCATACTAAGCAAGTTAAACAGTTAAGTATAGAAGCATGTAGGATCAACAAGATATATAAGAGGGCAAGTAATACTTCTCATTTACTCACATTTAACCTCTTTAACTGCATTATATAACATTTAGCAGTGTAGAAAAATAATAAGGGTTAACATCCAATGTGAAGTGCATTTAACCTATAAAATACACTACTCTTTTGTATTACATCTTTTATTATTCCCTGGGGAGTTTGAGTCATACCACCCAAAGTCCAACTGACCATTGCGAAGTCAAAATCAATTTCATATAAGATATAGGAGAGCTAGAATCATAAGATCTTAACTATGCCCAGTCAGTAGGGGTCTAATGAAGTGACATATTATTCAAACTGCCAACAACGACATATAGTCGAGCTGATAAAACCTAGTCCACCCTTGGTACAAGTCACAACACTAGACACCAGGGTATGCAATGTAAAACCCAACCACCTGAAGTACAACCGTGGCATACTGAGTCACATCATATATAACAAATATATGAGATACGACCTTAACCTCTCTCAATAATGTTGGGATTAGGATATCAAGAATGTATACTCACTTGCACCCACACATAATCAACATATTATGTATGAGACTCTGAGTTTTCCTTAGGAATACTTGTTTCACCATCCAGCAAGTTCTGACACTGAAGATGGATCTACGGTACAAGGAACTACATGATTATAGTTTCACTTGATTAGTTATTGCCAATTGATTGGATTAAGGCTGCATCATAAAAATGGACATGCAAATGCTAATTCATTCCTAGCAAGTATATAATTATAACAACTTAATAAGATATAAAATGTTTTCAGGTATATTTCTTAATCACATCATCACATGATAATATTCATTGTCATTCATAAGACCACACTTACCATCATACCATCAAAGGATATAAATTCTCATCACACTATTCTAGGGATTCAACCCTTGTCACATCATGAAGAGGATTACACCTCCATCAGGGCTCAACCATGCCCAAAGGTCACTAAGACCATCACATCATTTCCTATAAGATCATTATTATATTTCTATCCCTTAGAACAAGGTTGAACATGTCATCAACACACATGTGACATATAAGTTTTGACACAACAAGGAACTATGATGTTCAGATAGCACCATATTAGGGTTTTAACAATAATAAGAGAGTATTCCATTACCATAGTAATAATTCAAAAAGGTTGATCATAATCAATCACCATCTCTTAGTTACATTTGGGTTAAGTGTAGCAAGTTATGCTTCATTAGGGTCACACATCAACTCATTAGGGTGATTATCAATTATATTCATACGAGGGCAATAGTAAGGCCACAAGAATGAGAGCACTGGAGCATCAAATTCATATCACCAAAACCAAAACATCACATTATAGGATTCACCCAAAACCGTCATATGTTGAGGCATCAAACCCTAACCATAGGATCATGATCTTCATTCAAAGCCATTGGTTGAAGTATAAGTCTAATCCTTGAATCATTTAACTAAGAAAACCATCGAATTAGGGCTTAAAAGAATCAACTCATGAGACCTAGTTTCATCATCGATTTTGGTGTCTAGGACCACCACCAGTTGTGGTGTCCAGGACCACCTCGATTGTGACACTAAGTATCGCCATCAGATCATGGGGGCAGAACTACCACTGATTGACACCATCCATTGTTGAACTATTACCACCATCAATTGATGTCATCCTTAGATCATTAAATTCATGGAGTGTTGAGAATCCAAAAGATTCCAAAATAGAACTAAGGTGTGACCATCGATTGACACCAAAGGTGGAATATATCTATTCTAAATTTGAATGTAAAACCATTGCTTAAGCAACCACTTATAAACACCAAAGACCATTGAAACATGGGACCCTAACCATAGGTTGTCAAGGGGAAAACATACCCACTAGTTGTGTTCAAGAGAAAGAATCTTAACAGAAGAAACAAGACCACCATCGATTTTTGCACAAAAGACAAGTAAAACAACAAAAGAACTAATCCATCGGGTTAACCACTAAGGTGGAAAACAACCCACAAACCCTAAGTGTAACCCATCATTTGAGAGGTACTAAGCACCATCATTTGGCATGTAAGAAATATCTAAGACTTCCTATACCTCAAGAAGGTCGTACCTAAGATTTCATGTTCATCTAGAGTTATAAGACACTCGAGGAACAACATAAAAGCTTAAACCCTAGGCAAAGATGACTTCTATATGCTTACAACTTCGTTTTTAAGCAAGAACATGAGTACACAAGGTAGTAGTAACCAATAAACATGAAGAGGGTTATATAACTCACATGTAGGACGAAGAACAGCAACAAAAAACTAGAAGGCTCGATCAAAGAAGGTAGAAAACCCTAGTTTTAGTTCTGAACTCGACTAAGCTAGCTATTTCTCCACAAGAGAAGCAAACCCTAGGTCAAGCGAGCAAGAAAGATAAGTTCTTTGAGCTTTAGAGAAAGATTTACCATGAGAAACCATGGTTCCGTACATGAATAAGGAGATAGAATAGCAAGAGAAACAAAGGGGACAAGGAGGAACTTACTTGTTTAGGTCAGGAACAAGCAAGGGAAGCTCCATAAACCCTAAAGAAGGGCAGATCTGAGCTCTAGTTTCTCAAACAAGAAGGTCATCAACCTTCTTCTACTTTGGGCACCCTTTTTGCCACCAATCAGTAGCGGACAAAACTCTAGATAGGAAATGATAGATAAGGATTCAAAGGTTTAGTTTAAGTGCTAAAGGAGAGGTATATAAAGCTTCTGGAGAAGAGAGAAGAGAAGCTTCATGTATCGTAGTAGGTTTGCCATGTGTCCATGGTCTACTACTGTCATGATCATGCAAGAAGAAGCTCCACCAATTGTGGAGACCTACTCAAGCATCAAATGTTGGCTCTCCAGTCCAACCATTGAGTTTCACACATGGTATCCATCGAATCTTGAAACCCTAGCTCACTAGGTGGAGAACCATTATTTGATCACCTCCTTAAAGTGAACCATCAATCCAAGGGAACTTAACAAAGAAAACCATCACCCTACTACCTATAGAGATGGACATAGTTTGACACCATTTGGTGATGACCATTGGATGTCACTCCAATAAGAGGACTGTTACAACCCCAACTTTTGGGTTCATTTGGTGAGAAATGTGATTTCTCATATGAAAGATATTTGAACAAATAAAGATATAATTTCTTTTGAATGAATGGATTTCGTTTACAATAGCCTTGATGGTTGTTTTGTGGACTTTATTGGCTATTGGGCCCAATAACAAGGAAGAGACAAAAGGAACTCCATTATTAATAAGAAATGGAGAAAATAAAAATGTAGAAACCTCTAGAAGGCAAAAGTATGTAATCCAAAGGTGGATTTCGTGCCTCTTGGGTTCCTTGGGTCCCAAGGAGTCCAAAGTTGCAAAGATAATACACTAAGAAAAGAAAATACCATGATGAGATTTGAATTTTTATAGATTCAAGTATGGTACTCCTCATGTTGAGAGGAAAAGGAAAACCCCTTGAGTTTAAGGTATGTTTGATGAACCCCTCACAGCTAAGTTGATGACATGGGAAGGCATGGTCATGATCCAGTATTGAGGAAAGAGAACAAGTATGACCTAGCATGGTTTAGTAGGTGGTCTACTTGTTCCTTAGTAGCTACTGGGTTAAGCATGCTCATGTGTATATAAACCCTAAGGATGTTTGTGACCTTGTTGTCAAGAGTTGTAGTTTCCTCCCATCCTAGGAGAGGGACCCTTTGGTAGGATGTATACTAGTTTTGTGGGTTTTGAGGAAACTTGAAGAGGTCTCATAGGATCTGGAAGTTAAGTGAAAAGTACATGGTATGAGAATGAACCTGTAGACCCATAGATAACCATCTCCAAAGTGCATATGGATGTGTTACGATGGAGGTAACCAATGTGGCAGTCTGACCAAGGTAGGCATGTCTCCATGACCCCTATGAAAGGAAGAAAGTTAGCCCATGAGTGCAGAGAGAGATGATGAAGGCTTGGGTAAGGTTCTAAATTGAACATGTTCTATGCTAGAATCCTAAGTCTATCCTAGGGTCAGGTAGGGATAAGACTGATGGAAGTACACTACGAAAAAATGATGATTTAGCTATGATTACTTCAGTTACATTTAATTTATATGTAGTGAGAACTATTTTTACTTATAAAATATATTTTTGTAACTTAAATGATTGTAGCCACCTCATTGAATAAGATGTAGCTACAAATTTTTACTCATTTTAATTGTATCCAAAATAAATGTAAGGAAATAGAGGGAAAAAGTATCACTCCCTCCCTATTATCCTCTCGTATAGGGCAGTTACCCCCTGCCCCTGACCCGATCTCTCAGCTCCTTCACCCAATTGCACAGCGATCCCCTCAGCGGCGCCCTTACCCGACGATACCCCTCACCCGATCGACGCTCCCCTCCCGACCACCGTCCGCCTGCTCTGTGCTCCACGCCTCCGTCTGCCTGTTCGGTGCCCTCTGCGCTATGCTCCGCACCTCCGTCCGCCCAAGGCAGCTCCACCTCCCAGCCACCGTCCACCGTCCTCCAAAGGTAGCTTCGTCTCCCAGCCACTGTCCACCATCCGCCCAAGGCAGCTCTGCCTCCCAGCCAACGTCCACCATCTACCCATGGCTGCTCCGCCTCCCAGCCACCAGCACCGTCTGCCCAAGGTAGCTTTGCCTCCCAGCCGATTGCCTGCTCTCCTCACAACTTGTGCTCCGCATGCTGCCGACGAACGACTCTCCGCGCCCCCTCCCCTCCCGACCACCATCTTCCTAAGGCTATTTGAAGGCCTTGAGTGAATTTGTTCTCTGCCTCATGCTAAAAGCATATCTTATGATCATCTTTTTTTACATAGTCTTATGATCATCTATATGTTAATATTTGATTAATGATGAATGTATAGCCGTAATGAGAGATAGGCTAGAGATATGATGAGGTGTCTTGGCTGGTCTCTGGCCATAGTCAATTATTTCTCATTTACCTATTAACTTTTTTCTGTCAGAGAAGAGAGTTGACAGTACCTTGTTTTATGTATTAACTCTCAATTTTTTTGGGAAAAAATAAGTAAAACACACTTTGACCGAAGTAGTTCCCTTTCTAACATACCAAAGTAGAATATCTATAAAAATAGCACACTTTCTCTTAAACCTGCTACAGAACTGGCATTTTTACACCAAAGTGCAATGATTCAAGAATTGTGTTTTCGGAAGCCCTAAGGACATACTTTTAGTCAAAGTATACCAATTGAGCCTTTGAGCCTGAATCCCCTGTTCATCTCTTGGCAGGAAATGAGGAGACCCTCGGCACTTGTCTCGTCTCCAGGAAGCCACCGTCCGTCCCTGCTTGACAGAAGCCACTGTCTGCCCTCGCCAGACAGCCACCACTGGCCTCACTACTGGAATAAGGTGCCATCGTCATTCTTTCCTCATCCACATTGGTCATTTCAGCTATTTGGTATGTGGTTTAAAATCTTTTTATATTTGTAATATGTTAATATGCAACTGTAGAATCACACGTTTTCTCTTTATACACACTTCATAGAAATGAAAACACAGAGGGAAAATTCAAAAGTATATTATTCATAGATGCCTTAATCAATCTATCAATTGTGTATCTCATGTAGGCTTAGAATGAAAAAATATGATCAACTGATTATTGGACCCCATTAGATATGCATTATGGAATAATGACTTTATGGTGAGTCAACACATTGAACAGATTTTATAGTAGAAAGGAGTAGCTTCAGTCTATTTTTAGTAGAAGATAATATCTTTCCTAATGTCAATATACATCTCCATGATATCATTTCATTTCATAATATAAGCACATTTAACACATGAATATGACATTATAAAAGTCTCTTTAGATACTTTTTAATAGATTTATTATATTAGAAAAGATTCATATAAGCAATTGAGCATTTTTTTATTGTTACGAGCACCAACACTGATGGAAATATACAATTCTAGTATGACCATTTTATTATTATTTTGTAATTTCTTACAACTTAGACAACAATATATATTGGGGAGACACATATGTATTCCAAATGCAATATCAGGAAGTTGGTCTTGTTCGCATCCATTTGTATGTATTAATATATATAAGATGAGTACAACATGGCAATTTACACATGGACTCTCTCACATATATACTAAGTTTCACACACCCTTGTTGTATTGTCTGACAATTCCCTAAGAAGGATATATTTCATATCTACCTAGATTGTTACATAAACATTGTACCAAAATAACATTTAAATTCATAAATCAATATACTATT
This sequence comes from Alisma plantago-aquatica, assembly GCA_963693085.1. Taxonomy (NCBI): domain Eukaryota; kingdom Viridiplantae; phylum Streptophyta; class Magnoliopsida; order Alismatales; family Alismataceae; genus Alisma; species Alisma plantago-aquatica. The sequence continues at coordinate 351,914,997 of OY856415.1, forward strand.
AGAACCTTTGACAGAGTAAGTTTAGAGTTGAAAATATTTTTATTATTGAAAAGAACTCAATATTTGTCAAGGAAAAAAAATAGAAAAAATAAAATAAAAAGGAGTGTGGAACCCGCGTGCCCACTTAGGCTGCGGAGGCACCCCAAACCGAGCAAGTGCCCAACATACAAGCATGTCTCAACTTTTTTAACATCAAGACTAAGTTATGGATTGTATTTTAATTCTACTATATGGAATCTATTCATGTAACGTTTTTCTAATATATATATATATATATATATATATATATATATATATATATATATATATATTTGTTATCCATTTCCCATGCATCAAAGGATTACCCTTTTCTTGTAGTTACTCAATACTGTTCTGATATTTGTTTCCTCAAAATGTGAAACATCACTTTTGAATTTTCTTGATTGCCTATTATATGTATAGCTATTTTCTTACAAGGAAATGTGTAATGAGGAGCTTCATGTGGAACATCTTATCAACAAATGTCTTCAACATGTCTTGTTTCCTCAAAATGTTTTGTTGCATTATATGTATGTCAGTAGGAGAAATGGTAAACACGAAAGTCTTCAATCTGCCTTGGAGGTTTCTTCTTTCTCTATTGAAACAAGGTTTAATAAGCTCCATGTTATAAATGAAGATGCTTATGTAGATCCTAAGATTGGTAGCTTTGTAAACGTGTCTTTATATGTATGTTTCTCAGCTAGGGAGTTATGTTGATATTTCTGTACGTACTTCTTCTTGTATACAGATGTATAGCTAGAAATAACTCTTGTATAATCTTCTCCCTCTTATTCTATGCTTAAAATTTTCTATGAGGATATTTAGCTGGTAACAGTTGCACCTTCAGGATGTTTTGTATATTTCCAACTATGATGCATATCCGTAGATAAGTTACTAATCTTGCTGATGGTTTCTATACTTGTAGCTAATCTTCAGTCCTTCCACAACTCCATCAACGAGGGTTCAATGTCCTAGAATTTTTCCCAATGCATTGGTGCTCCACTCGGACAAATAATTCATGTAACTATTGAGTTGGTGTGACATGAGCAGGGCTCTAATGAGAAGTCTGGCCTAGAATTGCTTGTTGTTTCTAATATCCTAGCATTTTCCCTAGTCCAAATTTCATATTATGAAGTTTAATATTACACTTAGGACAACTACATAAACTGATCATAAATAATGATTTAAAATTAGTTGATACATATTATGCTAGTTTCTCACTTCAATTTCATTGTTCTTCCATGATTTTGCATCATGGATGTAGTCAAATGGCTCTTGCATTTTTGTTTTCCTAAATCATGTGTGGTTCTGTTATTATTCTGATGAGTATCAAATGTATTTCCATGGAAAACATAACTGCTACAGTGAGGGAGTTCATTCTCTGCCTCATGCTAAAAGCATGTCTTATGATCATTTTTTTTATAATCTACTAGGTGACTACTTGCAGTATTAGAGTGTTTGACTTAGCCCTGCTCTGCAAGAACTATACTAAGTGATGCAGGGCCTTCAACATATACTATTAGATTTTATTCTGGAAAGGCTAAAAAATAGTTAACCGAAGTTTCATGTTCAGTATATATTTAAGGCATCCTTTATTAGGTTTTTTAAACTTTGATTTCTCTATTGTGCACTCAGGGTGACATGTCTTAGTCTAAGATGACAAGGTATACTATTTTATTAATGTATACTCCTACTCTAGATTAACCACGTTTCTTGTAGGTAGTCTGACTTTCTTTTCAACCTTATGTGCTATTTAGATAGCAAATTTAGTCTGCATTTCATCACCATTTACACTATTTTTGGTTGTTTGATGTGCCCTTTTCATCATGTCATTCATGCATCAAATCATTACCCTGTTCTTGTAGTTACTCAATATTGCTTTGATATTTGGTTTCTCAAAATGTGAAACATCACTTTTGAATTTTCTTGATTTCCTATTATGTGTACAGGTGTTTTCTTAGAAGGAAATGTGTAATGAGGAGCTTCATGTGGAACATCTTATCTGCAAGTGTCTTCAACATATCTTGCTTCCATAGAAGGATCAAAGACATTCCCCAAATTTCAAGGATATGTGGAAGTGCCATGTTTTATGAAATGTGCTTTGACCAAAAGAATTCGCTTATAGTATATCAGCACAGTGAAACTGAATCTTCTGATCTCATGAAAAATATTGGGGTTTCAAGCCTTTCCAATTGTGAAGATGCTAGATCATTTGGATTATTCATTGAGATATTTTCTATTAAAATTAAGATAAGTTTGTGAGAACTCTACCAGCAAAGGAGGTTCGACTCTACTAGAAAATGAGGTTCGATGAATAGGTCATGAATCCACCACCATACAGATCTTTTTTAAAACTTTATAGAATTATTTGTTAGTTAAATAAAGTACAGAAGAACGGCCAGTGATAGAGAACCTTTAATGCTCTATGAAACTTGTTTCACATTTGAGATATATAATCTTGTTTGTTTATGCTTTTGGACCTAAACTAACCTGCTTCTACACTACATAGACCACAATTACGCCCAACTTGTCTCTACTCAGCCAATTCACTTAGGGGCCTAGATTTTTAAAGTCAGACTCAATGCACCTAGGCACAATACCATGGAATAGATTAGAACATGACTTTCTTATATTAATAGCCCCGATAGAGTCACAATTTTCCATGTAGAAATCTTTGAACATTACTTTTTCCACCTATGTGGCTCCTCTAGCAGGGCCAGGTTGTGAGTGGGTCCTAGATTCTAAATCTTAGAGGGTTACTATGGCTCAAAAATTTTCCCGATATAAATTTAGTTCTTTTTGTGGCTATATCAATTGTGTTTTTAGTACTATTAAGCTTGTCGTTGGTTCCTCATGGATGTTCAAAGCATCCAGAGTTCTAACTCCATGAGATCCTAAACAATGTTTTACCTCACAAGACTCAGCTATATATTGATTTGATGTATCCAAGTTATTATAAAAAATTTAAAAGTGTGTCATATTATTTGGAGCTATGCACCTCTTCTTAAGCAAAGTTTTTTGAAATTGAATCGCACCGTGGTTATCTAGAACAGGCAATGCATTCTCTTTCAGCAACTACTGAAAATGTTGCATCATTAGGAGAATGAAAGTACTTTCATTGAAGTATTTTGGACATGGTTACTCTAAAATCTGAATTATGTGGTTAGTATGTTGATGCTATTTCTTGCAATCAGCCCCACCAACTTCCTATCATTCTTATTTATAAGATGAAGCATTTTTATTAATCTAATGGTACATTTTCACTTGAAATTTTTTAACCCTTATATAAGTTTTCATTTTGTTCCATACCTTGTAATTAGGCACATGGGCACACACACTGACACAAGGACCATGCTCATGAACCACATGCACAAATGGGTTGACACTATCACTCACTGGGATGAGCATTCAGATTGGTACATGGCATGTATTCTAGTAACCATATGAACAACAAAACACATATTACAACCCCTGCCTTCTAACTCCAAATGTTTTCCACCTGATGTTTCTGTTGTTCTTCTTGATGAACTATTGTCTTCTGCTACTCTGGCATTCTACTGGTTGACAGTCTCCTACTATCGCAATATAGGTGTATGTGTTATTAATTGGATAATAAATAGTGAAATTGTTCCTGATGTCTTGGTTCTTCATATCATATGTCCTAGCTTGGTTGGTGTTAAGTTTTATGTCGCTGCCCCATTCTAGAATTTCATACCAGCTACTATCAATAACGGTTGTGGCTGAATATTGCAAAAAAATATTCATTTAATGACTTCCACGAAGCAATATAGTTTGACATGCGGCTTTGTCTACCTCTTAATATCACTATGGCATTCCTTTGAAGGTTAGTACTATCAATGATGTGGTACAACTTATGTATATCTACTTTTTCTTCACTAAGATAGCTTCTTCTACGCTACATTTACAAATGCAGCTGGTCTTATTCAATAATAGGAGCTTCCATCAGGTTGCTCTTATTGTGTTACACAACTTGTCGTATGAAGAATGCTACGACACATGGTTTAGTTAAATTTAACTTATTCTTGGTGCTAGTTTAGATTGGTTTTTATTTTTTTACACATTGGGTCTGACCTAGTCATTTACCCAAATTCAGATTGAAATAAGTTTATACACATTGGGTATGATGGCAGACCACTAAACCAAAATCTCATGAGATAAATAGGAAGGTTCCTTTTTCTTATCAATAGTTCTGCAGACCAATCAATAACTACAGAAATCCAAGGAGTAACAAGATTTTTTTCTCAGTTAGAAAAACAAGGAAAAGTATATTAAAACTTACATGGTTGTGCACTGTGGCCATGAATAATTATAATTTTAGTCCAACAAGGATACCTCATACCTATATTTCAATTCTGTATGAAAACATTAGGGCCCCTGGGGAAGACCTAGCCACCTAGACAAGATTGATTACAATACACTATCATATACCAATTTTGTAACTGCGAAGACATTAATCTTTAGCTTTGTGCATGACCTAAGACTAGATAAAAAATTTTAGGATTTCTCTACAGAACAAAGAAATGGCTTTCTAAAAGCCAGATGATAGAAAGAATCAGAGAAATACTACGTACTACCGTCAGATAAAGCTAAAGTAGTGTTGCAGCTGGGCAAGAGACTGTTAGAAAGGGCATCACCCACAAGATGGTCATTGAAGATTAGATGCACAACATCCAGGCTCGTTTAGTTGGAATAGAGATAAGATTGATGGGATGAACTACCATTTTGAAAATAAACCAGGTGATGGAATTTTCAACCAGATGCAACATTTCATTCTTTTGTCTCTAGCAAAAATCAATGTGATTAAGTTTTTACTTGGATATGTTTGACAAAGTGGCTGAGCTGAGAAGATGCGTATCTACAAAAATTGAATTTGGCTTGTATTATGAGTGTGGCTTATCTGGCTTTCTGAAGGTTGTTCTGTGTTTTGGATGGTATCTGCTTCTTCCAAGATTTGTTCAGTTATGCCTTTGCTTTGAATTTTCTTAGTTATAGATGTAGTAGAGCCTGCTTTATGCAGTACCTTATGCTTTTCTATTCTTCATGAAAAAAGAGGATTGCTTTTGGGATTCAATATCCTCTATTAGTGAACTTTGATGTTTTAGTTTAGAATCCCAGTCTATTTTCTACTGATAATTCTAAGATAGAGCTTGACTATCTACTGGAGTGGTTCTATCTTCGTGGACTTAAAATGATAGTGACATTTTAATTTTTGCAGGTTCATGATGAATTAATACCAAAAGAATCCTCTGAATCAGCTGGAGAAGTGAAGGCTCTAATTATTAAATGCATGTCTAAACCTCACTATGGCCACGATAGACTTTCGGTTGATGCTAAGTGGGCACAAAGTTGGTATGCTACTAAGTGACAATGATCAAGGTAAACTAGAAGTTACCATCATTGTTGCTGCACACACTATCGTTTTCTTGTGGTCTTTCGGAGGATCTCAAGATAAATCATTGAAAGACGGTAATTTTTTATTGATAAATATTCACTTCAGATTTTCATAATTCCCAAATTCCATTTTCCCTATTTCCCCTATGGGTGGTATCTAATTACTATACATAATTATGTGCTCCTACATTACACCAGCATACCCCATGTATGCTATGATCAGTACCTTTCCTACACGAGTCCTGCATACCTCAGTCTAAACCTTGTGTATGGCTAATAGTTACTGAATGGTTTCTTATTTTTTCCTATGGTGTGCAATTGTCTATGAATAAGCAGTAATAGGAATATATTTGTGTAGAGGAAAGTGGTGCCTTCCCCCATAAATTGCAGTACACTAATTAAAATAGTGTTACAGCCTTAATGTGACTAGATATAGATGGAAAATCCTTGTTGTTGGTTATTTCACAACTATTACACACATGTTTTATTTATGTAGTAACCGATGTAGTTGCTACCTTCTTTAGATTTTAAATTACTCCTTCATTAATGTAAAATATCATGACGGTTTTGAGAAGGCATGTCTCGATGGGAAAGATGGGTGGATAATTGAGTACAATAACATGCCTAGTTCTAAGCTAATAATGAAGTCCAAGAAGAATGCACTAGGCATGTCATTGTACTCAATCCTCCACCCATCTTTCCCATCGAGACATAATGAGTTCCATAATGAATAAGGAATATACCAAATGCCCACTTATTCATTAGGCTTATTATATATCAAATGGGAATCTCACAATGTACAACTTCATCAGATCCCATTTACATGTTGGCCATCCTATACACCAACAAGATGATTCTACTACTGCGGCCTATTTCAAGCAGAGCTTCAGTAATGGTTCTCCAAAAGGTGAAGGAGAACAATTGCTCTTTTTTGTTGGCATGGTGGGACAGATTTGGAAGTAAAGAAATCATTCGAGGTTTGGGATTTATTTTTACTTCTCTTATATCTATTTCTTTAATTACAAAACACTCTGCCTTTCATATTATTCTATAATAACACTATTATTTCATTGATTCTCTAGTTGTATTTGGACTTTAATGAGGTTTAAGTTTATATCTTATTTTCCAATCTTGGGCATGAGCTGGTTGCATAGATATTCCTCTTTTACCACCCATCAATGTAAGAATACAACAAAACCCACTACTAGAATTTCTGATAAAACTTCAAGGTGGTATTATTTATTATTTATCTTCATGCTTGTATAACATAGATATTCAATAGTTTTCTTCTTCAACATTTCCAATTCATTTGTCATCAGCTGTGAGCTTTTTTAACAGTTGTACAACTCATTCTAGTATTTTAGTTAAAAGTTCTTTTATATAACACCTAACAAAGACATTGGGATTTGATCTTTGAGTCCCTAAGCTACATGTTTTAAAGGTTGATGCCCCAGGTACTTGTAAAGAATATTGCAGTAGAAGAATCTATGTGGGCTAGAGCAATGAGAGATGTAAGGAGCAAAGGTTCAGGTGGTTTTTGTCATCCTGATGCTCACCTGAATGCGTTTAGCATCAAGTTGAACTCATGCATCATTATAGCTTATTTCCCCTGTTGAGCAGTTAAGTCCAATGACGATAAAACCACTATTAAGTGATCATTGAATCCAAGAGAGGATAGCTTCTCTCATGCGTTTAGAGTTGCCCTATTATCAAGATCATAGTAGGAACATTTCTTTTTTTAATTTAAATTCCATGTAATCTGACTTCTTCACCCAAGACTTCATCTCAGCTCTTTACTCTACTTGCATTTGTCCCTCTCTATTTTATATTGCTTATGTTGAGGATCCTTATGTTTCTGTAGAAGGTTTTGGGTTGATGTGTACATATTTTGGTGCAATTTTCTTCTCTAGCTCATGCAATAGAACAATATTCTTGCTGGAGTTTTAGCTACTATATTGGTGTGTTAATATCAATTTCTTTTGAGCAAACTAGGTGGGTTTTGTGAGTAGAACGGCCGTGGTAGGACACCACGACCGTGGTAGGTAGGGTAGACCATGACCGTGGTGGATGGGTATGGTCGTGGGTTTATTCCATCAAAGTAAATAGGGTTTTGGTCGATTTTGGGCCGAAATGGCCACGACCGTGGTGATCAGCACGACCATGGTGGTGTCAGGGCGCCACGACCATGGTGGCTAGCACGGCCGTGGTGACCTGGGTGAAGTTGGTCATGGTAATGTTGCACGACCGTTCTGGTCTACTGTAGCACGACCATTTTGTGGTGCACGGCCGTGGTGTCTGTCACTCGCACGGTCGTTCTGTTCTACACGGCTGTGCTGCTCTCTGCTTGATTTGGAGGTCGTTATGTTGATTTGAGGTGACAATATATGATCCCCAAGAGCTCGGTACATGTAGTAAACAATCTGATTGCACTACATAGAATCAACACCTATGATACATACATTCTCATGTTGTTCTAACATGGGGCATACTGAATACTAAGGCAACTCAAATTCCTTCTAATATATATTTTCTAAGGTAAGCTGCCATATTTTGTTCCATGGCCCCTAACATACTAGGTATGCTCTGGAATGTGATTCTAAAAGCTACAAAATCTGCATATGTCTACTGCAAGACATAACTAGCAATTTGCATCTGTCTCAAATTTAGCTTTTACTAGCAATCAATAATGGATTTTTTTATTGTAACTGTGAGTTGTTCCATAGTTACATTGTGCCATCACTTAACTTGCCCGCATTCAGCTCTGTTGGCTAGAGTTTTTACAATGTCATTGCTGAAACACTGCCTATTCATTGCTTTTCAGGTCCTATTCATAGAAGAGAGTACATTATTCTTTGTTATGCTCTTCATGAATAAAGGGGGTTGTTGTTGGGATTGAAGAGACTAGTCATTCATTATGGTATATTTACACGCATTATTGAGTATATGAACTTAAATTCCATCATAGTTCTCTCTGGGGTATGACTTTGTATAGTTTATAGCTGAATTAATACATAATACCAAACTATTTGATTGTTGAATTGAAGCTTATTTTGTATCTTTCAGTGTGCTTTGCTCAAAGGACAATATGATGCCTTGTATGCTTTGAAGTTGTTGTTGATTCTTTGTGAATATCAAAGGCTTATAGAGAAACTTCTACAACAAAGGGAGGTGGCCATAAAAGGATAATACAAGTGGTGGAATAAATATAAAATAAAAATCAAGATACAAGAAGATGTGCATGATCATGTGGCATATAGAGTCTGCAGTGGATAGATGTAGTCAGAAGAACATATTGTATACATGTGTCTTTTTCCCATGCATATTGTAAAACAGGGGCCAGATTAATGTCCTCCCCATGTGTACTCATTGTTCAAATATAAATATAAGTATCATTGTTGACATTGTAAGCATAACTCAATCTTGATTAACATTCATCCGTTTTCTTATTGAAAACCCCTCTATATTGGCAAATGACTGACTGGATACATAATGTCTCTCACTACATATGTATGTATAGTACATGGTGTCTTTCACTACACACTATCTATAATTACATGTGTAGCAAGTGCTAATTTTTTCTATACATGAACTACAAATACAATTGTAACCAATGCCATCTCTCCCTACATATTATAGGTACAAATTGAATTGTAGTCATACATTTGGCTACAATGGAAACTACATTTTTATGTGTAAGGACATTTTTACCTACAATTAGGGTTACATATGAATTTGTAGCCAGAAGCATAACTAACTACAAGTTTGAAAAATGTAGCCTAAACAATTAGCTACACGAGTATTAGCTATATATTATAAATGTAAGGATAATTGTAGCCAAAGCTTTTAGCTACAAATTTTAGGGTTTTCGCTACAATTTTTTTTGTAGTTAAAGACCATATTTTTCGTAGTGGTAGGAGTTTCCCAATTCCCTAGTTGTACATGACCATAGGGTCGGGAGGTAACAACTATCATTGTCTGAGGGTCATGGGTTAAGAGATTGATTGCCTTCATGAACTCATGGGACCCAAAGGGAAGATGAGTAGGGCACTCTCTAGATGCATAAGGGAAGAGGGATGACCCCAAAAGTGTCGGCACCCTATAGACCTAGAGGAGATGACCACAAATTGTGTGATGACCCAAGTGGGTTCGAGACCAGTTTTCCATGGAAGTAACTTTGATATCGAGATGTTAGCACTGTAGAGACATATGTGGCATGTTTCAACTTAGATTTAAAAGGTGTACTAGCAATGTGGGATGTACCATCTCTACTCTTGGAACAGGAAGAAATCTGTATTTGGACTGCATCCAAATGCTTATTTCCTCTTGTTATCGGAGTGAGAGATAGGACAATACGCATACCATACACCAAGGATAAAAGGTGATGTGAGTTGGAACGTTGCCATGAGGTATGAGGAAAGAGATCATAACATGACCTTGTGGAATGAATGATTCATGGATGGTTTACAAACAAGGTAGTCATCTTATGAGGATGTTTTATCATGAGCTATGAGTTATACAAGTTTGAGTTCGAAAAACCAAGAGAATAAGCTCAGAGTTTTCTTGATGAAGATAGACTTAGATCTGAGATGAGATAATAAGTGGAATACATGGAGGTGTATGTCTTGAACTATACCTAACACCTAAAGATATGAAGAGGTTGTTAGGTTAACCCTCAGTTGGAAAAAGAGATAAGTTTGGCTAACACTCATATGTAACAATAATGGTTGATCAAGTTAATGGTTGTTTGGTTAGACAGCTTAGTCCTTGGTGCAATGAAAGGATGGTTGTCAAACCTCAGATGCACTTCTCTAAAAAGGAAGGTGATGAAACCCTGACTAGAGTGGTTTATGGTTTCTAAGGAATCCATCTTAAGGAATCACGACAATACGGGAGATCATGATTTAAGATCACCATATATCTTAGTACTATGAAGATAGTAAGTGACAGTGGTACTTTGGTTGCTTAAGAGGAAGTGGCATGTGATATGTGGCCATGCAAGCCGGGAGGTGAAGGACGAACACCAGTAACTCTGTGCATTGATATAAAGAATAAAGAGTTCCCAAGAGGGAATGGGAGTTCATCACTATGGATGTTGTGGTAAGTCTCCCCTAGACTAAGGAAGGTCGAGATGCAATATGGGTTATGGTAGATCGCCTTACCTATATGACATAAGAAAGAAAGAAAATTGTCAAGGGATAGATCCGGTTGAACTACACATGAGAGAGATGGTTCAACTACATTGTGATGCGAGTTCAACAGTTCTTGAGTATAACCTAAAGGTTCACTTCCATAAGTGGGAGTAGGTGCATGAAGAACTCGATCTTAGTACAGTCTATCACCCCTAGATAAGGGTTAGTACGATCCAGACTAGAGGGTCTAATGAGAGCATGTGTGCTTGTTTAGGGTGATACATAGAGACAGTTCTTGTCTTTTGTAAGATGTAATGATAACCACCATGGCCAGTGTCGGGATGTAAATAAGCTCTGCAAGGGAGGATGTGTCGGTCACCACTTCATTAAGACGATGTTGGTGAAGGGACCTCGTGAAGGTCAAGAAAGGACCACAGTGTGTGCAGATGAAGTCGCTTTGATCGTGCAATGGCTGAAAGGAGCCCAAAGAGGACATGAGTTGTAAGCTAATGCAAATTAGGCTGACATGCAGTTTACTGTGGGGGAATATGTGACATGAAAATCTGACCCCTCTAAGTTATAGCTAAGACAGCTGAGTCCCCGATGCATGGGTTCTTTTGACATGGTTTGGTGGAGAAGGTTAGGTTTTCCCTTACCCCCTTCAGGATAATGTGATGTGTGATGAGTTCCACGTGTCCAATTTTGAGCACTATGTGAGGTACCCGGACCATGTGCGGAGCAATGAACCTAGTGAGCCCCAAGGGAGGCTGAAATGACCTGAGTCACTTGTGAGGTTTACAGATGCCAAGGTGAAAGAACTTAGAGAAAAGAATATGTGATGATAAAGGTTCTTTGGAAGCGCCATGGATAGGGTAAAGCCACATATGGGCCAATGATGGACATCGAAAAGTCTTATCTTGAAATGTTTGTTTGCTTGATGGAATTTTGAGGGCAAAATTCCTATAAGAGGGGAAGGATGTTACAACCCAAACTTTTGGGTTCATTTGGTGAGAAATGTGATTTCTCATATTAAATATATTTGAACAAATAAAGATATAATTTGTTTTGAATAAATAGATTTTGTTTACAATAGTCTTGCTGGTTGTTTTGTGGGCTTTATTGGCTATTGGGCCCAATAACAAGGAAGAGACAAAAGGAACTCCATTATTAATAAGAAATGGAGAAAAGAAAAATGTAGAAACCTCTAGAAGGAAAAAGTATGTAATCCAAAGGTGGATTTTGTGCCTCTTGGGTTCCTTGGGTCCCAAGGAGTCCAAAGTTGTAAAGATAATACACCAAGAAAAGAAACGACCAATTAAGTATTTCTTCATTAAGAAAGAAATTGAAAACAATGATAAAATGTGGCAAATAAGTGAAAAGAGGTATAATTGAGTTATACTTGATGGATTTTCATATCCAAAGGATTCCTAATGTTAAATGGAATGGCAATGAGGAAAATAAAAAGAAAGATAAAGAGAAATCCTCAAAAAGAGATATTTTAATAAGAAATAAACAAGAGAATGAGAAATAATGAATTTAGATGCATCTAGAAGGATAATAAGTATCCTTAAAAAGGAATTTCGAAATCTTAGAGTTTCTTAGGGTCCAAGGAGCCCCAATGAAGAATAAAGAAAGAGAAAATACCAATAATGCAAAATAAGAGGATAATGTGATACATTTTAATGATTTTGGTGGCATTGCTAAAAAGGAAGAATTTTCTACTAAATGAAAATTGAATTTCGTGCCAATGGATTAAAAAGCAAAAATAAAGAGAATAAGTGAGAAGAATTTTGAATTCCTAATATCTAAAGAACAAAGGTTATCTAAGAAGATAATTAGGAGAGAGGAACTTGCTTCTTCATGAAGGAATTTGATTCCTATTAGAAAAGAACTTGGTTGCTTCATGGGCAAGTAGTATGGGCTGTGGATACTCTCCCCTATAAAAGGGGTAGAGCCCAAGGTCGAGTTCCAGAGAGATCCCACGTCTCCCACTCTCTTCCTCAACTTCTTCTTCTTCTTCTTCGCTCTAAACCCTAGCTCAGAGAAGTGACACAATCCTTGGAGCAAGGAGGAGCCATAGACGAGTGTATGAAGAGGCACAAAGCTACCCCAAAGATATGGGGTGTTGGTTTCCTTTCCCTTTGCTCCCAACCTCGCTCAAAGCTTGTGGCAGATCTGCAAGGTCTGCCGCTTGGGACGCCATTGTTGGCCTAGCTTCGGCCACCTCGGCCGCAGCTGGGTGGTGCCCAAGGTGTGGCGGGGAACGACTAAGCTAGTCTGTTGAGGGGCGGCAGCCGTTGGACCATGGGAGGGAGGGAAAAGCTCCCCGCGATTGGACCAGGTTGACGAACAATAGGAATTGCGAGGTAGAAGATGAACCAGGGCGCGTTGGATGGTTTTGCCCTTTGTGGGCTGAAGAGCCGATCTATTTAATCAAGGGCAAAGCAGTCAATTCGAAATGTTCTCCCAAAGCAAACATGTTGCATGTATAGAGTCTACGTGGCACTTTCCTATTGGCCTAAGTAAGGTTTTATTACAAAAATCATATCTCCTTAATAGTAGCTCGGATGAATATGCATAAAATATGAAAGTTGCTCAGAAAAATGAGTGGAATCCATTAAAAATATAATTGAAGCCTGATTCTGAGTGCAATTCAAAAAGTGTGTAAAGATGATATCTTTAATGGTTTAATTAATGCAAAACCCAAATCTTTAGTGATTAATGATTTGGGGAAGGGTTAAATGGGTGTTTAAAGTTATTTTTTTTGAAAATAGGTGTTTTCATTCATTTGTGCTTTGGAAAACATGTTGTTGAGGATTTGGGAAATGATCCACCCAGATTCCGTTTACATCATTCTGAACCCCCCCATTTAGCCAGGTTGTGAGAATCAGTATTACCATCCCTTCTAACATGAGTACATGCCACTACATTGAGATTAGCATGCAGCTGGTTGATATGCTTGAACAGTTGCATAATCGGTCCTCCACCTTTAATCTGGTTGTTGATTTTCTGAACCACATTGATGGCGTCAGACTCCATGTATAGGTCGGTGATGTTTAGCTGAAGGGCATCCCTGAGACCACTAATGACCGCATACGCCTTAGCCGCGAAAGGGGTCCAGTTGCCCTCCATCATCGAGCTGGATATGGCCACTGTCCTCCCCGTTCTGTCTCTGAATATGGCGCTGAAGCAGGCTCGGGCATTTGGAAGGATAGCAGCGTCCGTGTTCATCTTCGTCAGTGTGCCACTCGGGGGAGTCCAAGAAGAGGGAGCTATGTTGGGCACTGGCGGTGTGCACCCCTGAGTCAACCGGCCTATTAACCTATTAATTGTAGAAAGGTACATTAAGAACAAAAAGGATGAACTTTGCATGTAATTAGTTTAATGGAGATTTTCATGTGCTTAAAGGGGCCTTGAAACCCTAATATTGGTAAATGCGACTCTTAATGGATTTAATTATTCGAAATCGTGAATAAAGCTAAGATTTGATGATTCTAAGCTATTTCGAGTATAAAAGTTCCTAATTGTGGATAAATACCCTTAATGTAGTAATTAGGGTTTTCTAATGGATAAAGATAGAATTAATGACAAATAGAGTTCATATGTAAATTAGATCATAATGAACTATGAATTGATGATAATGAGCATATTGATTTTGTCATGGATTAAAAGGATAAAAACGGTAGCTTTAATGTAAAAGAGGCTTAATGGACTTAATTGATGATTAATTGTGTTGTTTCTGAAATTAAGGTTATATGTTGTTAAAAGGTAACCTTAATAACTTTCATGAAGGATAGATGAGAAATTAGGGTTTAAAAGAGTAAAATGAAGTAAAAACCCTAATTGCAAAGTAAACCCTAAAAGAAGTAGAAATCATAAAAAGGAATAGAAACCTTAAGTAGCAAGATGGTTTGAATAGATTTTGATAAAAAGGAATTGGATGTGATTTCAGGATTCTTGTACTTGCTTGATTGGATTTCCCTTCTTGGTTGATTCTGTCTCAAATCTGCCTGACAGGTATGTGGTTACGCTTATGAATATCTCAAATTAGTTTTTTGAGGTTTTCTGAAGTTTTTTTTGATGACTTGAATTAAACTGTCGAATGAATTTAATTCATACAAACTATAATGTGGATATGACTATCACTTAAGATATGTTCCTACTAGCTCAGATCCTAGTCCCCTTTGTGGCTTAATAGTTTGACCTAGTACATGGCTACCTGTGGGGTAGGTCCATTAGGTCGTTGGATGACTTACTACATGGCTACCAATGGGGTAGGTCCATCAAGTCACCTTAAGTCAGGGATTGAGCTACCTATGGGTAGTGCCATGTGACTCTTTAGCACACCATGAGTTAGGGATTGGGCTACCTATGGGTAGTGCCATGTGACTCAACCCTAGAAATTGATCTACCTGTTAGGTAGGATCATGTAGGGTTTAATGGGGATCTACCATGAGGAAGGTAGCATCCAGGTCCACTGCAGGGACAACATAGAGATAGGGGACAAGTAAGGATTGAGTAGTATTGCTTAAAGATGTAATCTTGGTTGTTAAATGATAATTGTCTGATTACATTATTATCATAGTTGCACGATTATTGTTCCCCCACATACCAGCTTTATGCTGACTGGCATTTTGTTTGTCGGCGTTTTAGGTACAAGTCAAAAGAAAAAATAGTAAAGTGACATATGTGGATTTCAATGAGGATTAAAGTACAAAAGAGGATTAGTTAGAATAGACTCCAGTTATGGATAGAAGTAGTTACCCTCAGTTTGAAGGAAAAAAAAGGTATGCAAAATATTACTTTATTACAGCCTTTCAGTTTAGTTGGTAGAATTTGATAATTATAATTCATTATTTATCGAACCTTTGATCCGAAAATGGGGTTAACGGCTCTGAACTCTTTGTCTCCCTTAATTGGTGGTTACTGGGAGGCGGGGTCGTTACAAGGACCATCATTTGATGGCCTCTCAAGGTAGATCATCCATGAGGGGGTAAACCCTAACTCACCATAGAAGGGTAATACCACCAAACCAAGGTACAACTAGGAACCCTATGGCCCAAAAATAACAAGCATGATAGGATAACATATATGGAACAAAAATCATGTGAAAAATCACAAGAAAAAGATCGGATGTGGGTAAACTGCTAAAAACCCAAATCAGGCACAAAATTGCATAACTTGCACAAACATTGTCCAAACTGTACCAAACTTGAAAGTTAAGCTTGTCACGTGATATAAAATCACATCATATGTTTTTATTAAAGTTTTAAGAACTAAATTATGATATTTAAACATGTTCAACAATAAAAGCAAGGTTAGGGGTCTTACACGTGCACCCACCCGCTCATTGGAGATGGGATTACTGTTGATGTGGTAGAAAGACCACTTATATAATAATGGAGATACATAAAGAAAAAAAATAAGAGAAAGGAAATTAGTTTGTTTATAATTTTTAATATGGATTGAATTATTTTTCGTAATAAAAGCATTAGTCTTCTTATAAAAAGCTTTATATCATGATCAATGTTAACTTACTTTGGAAAAATAATAATATGGAGAAGTATAATGTGTTTTATGATGAAGTATGTAATTTTGGGTAAATTAGATCAAAAGTAAACATTCCTATTGTACCTCAGAAATGGAAGTAATGTACTCCAAAATACGGGTTTTGTACACCCGAGTATGGTGTCAATGTTTTGGAGTACATGACTCGTGGTTTGAGGGTATGAAACCTATATTTTCAGGTGCATTACCCCCATTTTAAGATATACCACTCTCATGTTGGGAGGTACAATACCCATATTTTGGGAGTACAACACTCATACTTGGGAGGTACATGACCCGTTATTACGGTAGCTATGTTTTGGGTAAACTACTCTTATTTCAAAGGTATGATACTAATGATATATGTTGATGTAACTTACCTCAAAATAGGGATATGTACCACACAACATGAGTATTGTATCTCAAAATATAGGTATAATATTTCTCTTATATGTAATTTTTTTCTTAAAAGTATGTCAGCATTAGTCTTATTAAAAATTAAGTTTTGTAAGAAAAAAAAATCTTTTTATTTAAAAAAATAATTACAAATTCCACTTTGTTTTTTATATCACATTTATATCATTTTTCTTCTGATATATGTCAACATTAACTTTGTTTGAAATGATCTTTTTTAGGGAATCTAATACTTTTTATTTCGTCAAAAATTTCTTTACAGGTTGAAATTTATGAGTAAAGAATTTTGTCTTATTTTCTCTCTCGTGTCTACTTCCCTCCTCATTACTGTATAGTGGACAAGTGTACAGTAGCACCCAGTTCCGAGATTTAGGTAGACAGTCATGTGAACTGTGTACGTTGGCAAGAGTTTTTCAAAGTACAATGAAGTTGCCTACATATAGTTGGTATGTGGGTGTAAGTGCCTCTTATTAGACTTTCTATCTGAACAAATACCAAAAGTTATCACTTTATAAGAAAAGCTTTCAGTATATTCCTCCTTGTATGTAAAAACATAGGGACATCGACTCCCCTATTTTTAAAATGTAAAGTCTTGGTTTGAAACACTTAATGTTCTTGTGGAACGGGCCCATTCAATCAGAGGGGTGCACAAACATAGATACTATGGCCTGGCCCATTTAAGGAAGACCATAGTCATAGATAAAGATACTTAAAAATGTTAAATGGGACAGACATAGCGTAGTAGAGTGTATGTGAAACTGAGGTGTAGTTGTCTGTTTATGTAGTTTTGTGGAAGTTAGATGCCATTACTTTTAATGTTGGTCTTTTTGGCCGACTAGCGAAACAATGATGAATAGACATCTTTCACAATTTTTTAAAAAATGGATATGCTAAAAACCAAACCTAAAACTAGTGTCGTGTGTCTTTTTGCATGGATAAGGAGCGAGGGTTCATTTGTTATTTCCTTTCTTTTTTAGTTTTTATGCATGTATAAAGATAAATAGATCAAGCACTTTTCGCCAAGCAGTTGTGGAGGCTACACACAAGACAAGATATGCTGGCGTACAAGGTCTTAAAGGCAAGATATTTTCTAAATACCACTATCCTTGCCGTCAGAAGAGGAAACAATCCCAGCTATGTATGGCGCAATATTTGGAATTCAAAGGCACTCTTCTTGGAAGGTATCCAGTGGTCAGTGGGCAACGGGTCATAGATTGATATCTGGGAAGACCGATGGCTTTCTCATACACCAGGTTAGCTGAACTTATAACGAAAGGTTGAGCATGATCATATTAAGAAAGACAGTGACATAATGGGGCCGAATGCGACCGAGTGGAACTGTAAAGAGCGAGACCCAAAAGGGGGTCCACTCAAATGATACAATACATGAGCCATGTAATAATAAAGCAGCGAAAATAAGACTATTACAAAGTTACTTCATGATTCACTTATACAATTGTTTCTCAGCATAATAGGTGATTTTACAAAAAACTTGAACTAAGTATAACTAAAGCCAGTAGTAGAGGGTAACCCAGCCATTGCAAGCTATCCTTAAGTCCATGTCATGTTGGTGATCTTTTTGATCTCTTGTCTCCCGATGTACCTAAATCTGGTTGGAAGGGAACACCACCCAGAACATAGGAAACAAGTATAGGTCAGCAAAGAGCTGAGCATGTACATATGACACTACTACAGAAACAGCCTTTGGCGTCGGTTTTTTAACCCCCTTTGGTGACGGTTTTCAAGCGACGCCTATGTGGGCGCCGCTAAAGGTCAAACTCTTCGGCGTCTGTTTTATAACCGACGCCTATATAATATATAGGCGTCGGTTATATATAGTTGGCCGACGTCTATAGGGTTCGCGCCACAAAAAAGGGCACCATCTAGGACACTTTCGACGTCGGTTAACAACTGAACAACCGATGCCATACTCCCAGACGACACGGCCGTGCTTCGCTGCACGGCCATGTTTAGTACTATAGGCGTCGGTTTTATACTAATACGCGATGCCTTTTCCACCACGGCCGTGCTTTCCTGCACGGTCGGGTTATTTGTCACATTCGGCGTCGGTATTTATCCAGTAACCGACGATGTATTCCTGAGGCGTCGGTGTTCTATAAATAACCGACGCCTATACTTTATTTTTTTTTCTTATCAGTTTGCAGGCCTGCTGTGGCTGGTCAGTAGGATGAGAACCTGCAGTTCAGTTTCCTGAACTGCAGGTTTACGACATCCATTGATATCAGCCTACAAACAGGCCACAAACCTACAAAATCAACAAATATTTTTTCACACAAGTAGATACATTCAGACATCAATTCAATTCTCACATTCACACATGTAGAAACATTCAAATACATGTATAAACATTCAGAAATATTCATTTACAAAATATCATTCAGGATCGCTATCAGCATCCCAATTATATCTTACAGTCTCCACTGCTTGTATGGCTTTTGCCCATTCTTCTCTTACTTCATTTATTGCTTCCATCGTATATGGAGCATGTACATTTTTTAAGCATTTACATGTAGTGTGATCAGTTTTAAACACCTACAAAGAGAATGATGTATATATATAAGTAATAATATAAAAATAAGATTGATATATTTTATACTAACTAATGAGACTATATATAATACCTCATGTATGGTATTAATCTCCAATGCGGCATGTCGGATAATCATCTGCATAAATTGTATCACATAGTATGCGCATGCCCAGCCGTTGTCTTGTGTAGCGCACTATAAATTGAAACATACAAAATATTAAAAAATATAACTAAGCACAGTTCACATAAATAATATATACATTGGAGTCGGGAACTTACTTTTACGTTCTCCCAAATTATTGGCTGGTTCTTTTTCCTTGGGACATTTCTTCTAGCATTTTTGAATGCATCTAAACCCCTACATGTTAATGTAACATAGTAAATTGCATAATTAAATAGTAATGTAATAACATATGTTAACGGATATAAAAATGAAATATTTCTCACCAGAATAATGGCATTCTCAATATGTGTCCAATTTTAGTGTTCAATGTACTTCCTGCAGGATCTAGATAATAAACAGTGAGCGTCCCGGGGACAATAACTAGTAACTCCCAATGTCTAGCGCTATAGGTAAAAAAGTTAAAAATTAATAACTCAAAATGCACAATAAAAAAAGAATTTTCTTAAGTCCAAATTATAAATAAAGTAAACTTACTTGACATTGAATGAAGCTATTATTATCGTCTTATTTTGTTGACCGAAAATTGTAAAAGCATTTATACAGTATTGTTGAACACTATCAGGGTCTTTAGCTACCATACTAATCAAGGATGGAATCAAAAATCCCACATGATCAAATGCAAATTGGTTGCATTGATCTTTGACTAAGTAGCTGCAAAACATGTATTACATATGCATTAATATATAAGAAACCAGATCACCGGATCTTACACAAGGTATATGGATGTACAAACAAGATCTCACCTTATCCATGTCTCTATCATTGATGTATTCAGCCAATCATTCATAAACAGCTCAATAATATCTTGTATAAATAAAGAGCTATCATATGATTGACCTGTATAATCTGCTTCTAAAGAAACAACTATAGGGCAATGTATATTATGTGCCCGTAGCCAACATGCCATTCCCCTACAAGCATGACCTAACGGGTATTTTAGGTCAGTTGGAACCCAACTTGGTAATGCAGGAAGTGGAGGTGGAGGCCTAGGTGCTCCGGGTGTCTTCTTTTTAACCTGTATATATATAATTTCAGATCAGTTGACCTCATATATACACATTAACAATCTAAAGTAATGTAAATTTATCTTACAATTTCAGTAGTATAGACGACATCTGCTTTGGGCCACAATATCACCCCGCCTTCTGCCTCACCAAGTGTATCAATATCTGGGTGGGCATATGGCAATGCAGCTTCCCTCCAATCGGGTAATACACACATCGGGCTCACACGAACGTAGCCCTACGGCATTGGAGTCCCATGAAACGTTGCCCCAAGAAGGGACAGGTAAGCCTGTGCCTCTGTAACAACATAGTCTTGCATTCTTAAGCGGCATGGCTTCAATGCCTACAAATTTACGTAAAGAATGTTATACATATATACATATCATCTTGAAAAGACTAGCTACAATGTCATAAACAATACTTATAGGAGACGTGCTAGGCGATGGGTCTCCAGGATTACTCGCAGTCTGTGCATCAGGAGAAGAGTGGGTCGCCATAGGCTGATTGGAAGCCTGAGATGCCTGCCACCGCACTATTTCTTCCTTGACCTTCTCAGCAACTATATCATTGACCTTCTTAGAAACTATATCCTCGACTCTCTTATTCTCCTATACATGGATAAAAGAAACATTAGCTTCTTATTATTGAATTCCCTTTTGAAGTAACATTCTAAAAAAAGAATAGGTTACCTCTTCTTGTGAAAGTCCCGCTCTGGGTTTGCGCTGGGATGGCCCAAAGAATGCTTTGATGCCCACACCAGCACATGCACCCCTAACACGTCCAGGATGCACTGGGTTACCCAGAGCAACTGTCAATTCATCCCTTGTGCCCTGAGGGATGAATGTGCCTTGTTTCCTCTGCTCGTGCAGCTTCCGATAATCACCATCAACACACATGATTAGTTAACACCACAAATAATCAATATTCAAACGATTGCTCTAAGAGTTGTATTTTACCATTTTTGCAGCCGCCTCAGCAGTTACGGGCTTCTTTATTTCACCCTTCTTGTTTTACCTCCCAGCTATCCAGATATCATGGCGAGGCATGGGTGTGGCAGACTCCTGAGTAGCAGTAGACTCCTGAGTAGCCACAGACTCCGCCTGTAATCTTTGGCGAACGCTTGCATAGCCCTTTGGACCCATAGTGTGGTCATGCACATTCAGTGCATGCCTTGCTTTTTGTGCGTCACTGAGGGTCTAGTTAGTATGCACATTAATGATTTGGTTAGTAGCACTAAATGTTAATCTTGAATAGGTGAATATAACGTATATTAATTAAATTGGGAGTGACGCCTAATACCTAGAATTCTTCAAATTTTCTTGAAGCAACAAAATTGTCCCAATCTTCTTTGTCCAAGAAGTTCCACTGCTCAAGGGTTGACTTCTTCTTCTTATCACCATCTTTTATGTATTCTCTGTTCAGATTTTTCCTATAGTTCCTAAGCATCTTTCCAGCGCGTTGCATCACGCTTTTACGATGCAACTTCTCATCCAATGCAAACAGATTCTGTAAAATAGAATTCTTATTAACTAGTATCCAAAAATAGAATTGCAAATAATATAATTTGTAATCTACAAAATAGAATTGCAAATAATAATAACTCACGCATAAATCCTTCCATATCAAGTCTTTCTTTGCCTGAGGAACTTTATGCCAATTATCATACTTAACACCACAATGACTTCGAGTGACACACCCAAGATAGTTTACAAAATTATTACGGTTCACTCCAATTGCATTTCCTCCATTATCAAACTCAACAACCAATTTGGATCCATTGCCACTCAGCGCTATTAACTTCTTCATCAGAGTGATGCCCCTTTTCTTGTTAAGTATTTGCTGCTGCGCATGAAGTTGCTCCAGTGCTTTAGTGGGTACATGTGCATCATCAACCTAAAATTTGACAAAAATAAACACACTTAATTAGTACAATATAGAAATATGGGATATATGACATAACTAGAGGATAATGAATTTTATAGAAATACAGGATATGATTTTTAGAACTTACATTGGTATCCTCGCCATGCTCGTCATGGACAGCATGCTCATCATGGACTTCATGCTCATCATGGACATCATGCTCATCATGGTCAGCCATCTGAAAATGTCATTAAAAAGGCAAAAATTTAGCATTTGTATTAACTAGAAAAATGCAAACATTTAGCATTTGTATTAACTAGAAAAAGGCAAACATTTAGCCAACAAACTTGTGATATTTTATCAATAAAATTGTGATCTTTTATCAATAAAAAAATATAAACATACATGTCTAGGCCAACAAACACATGTGATGTCATTCTTATATATAATAAATGTGTACCACCTATCCCCTCCTTGAACACCTAATCTCACTAGTAAGTGTATAATGTGTATTGGGTTTTCAAGAAAATTTTGGCAGCATTTCCCCGCTGTTCTCTAAGTACATATGTACTTAGAGAACAAACGGGGAAATGCTACCGAAATTTTCTCGAAAACCCAATACACATTATACACTTACATCCTAAGTGAGATTAGGTGTTCAAGAACAGTCCCAAACTGGGGACTATCCAAGATTTACTCCTAATGAGTAAATCTTGGACGGGTTTCTAGGCCAACAAACACATGTGATGTCATTCTTATATATAATAAATGTGTACCACCTATCCCATCCTTGAACACCTAATCTCACTAGTAAGTGTATAATGTGTATTGGGTTTTCAAGAAAATTTCGGCAGCATTTCCCCGATGTTATCTAAGTACATATGTACTTAGACAACAAACGGGGAAATGCTACCGAAATTTTCTCGAAAACCCAATACACATTATACACTTACATCCTAAGTGAGATTAGGTGTTCAAGAACAGTCCCAAACCGGGGACTATCCAAGATTTACTCCTAATGAGTAAATCTTGGACAGGTTTCTAGGCCAACAAACACAATAATAGATATGTAAATCATATCATTAAAAGCATGGTTTCATGTTAGGTCATCATGGTGTTAAAATAGCATAAGAGTATTAGATTTAGAGTGTACAAGACATAATAGTGACTACTGATTTTGTGGGGTGATATCAATTCATAGGATTTATAGATTCAAATTTAAAAAGTGTACAAGTTGCATCATTTTAAATTTTAATACTCTAAAGGTGACTATGTCATAGCACATAAAAGATGGCATTACAAGGAAAGTAAGAAAACTAGATCAATTAACACTCATCTCAAGGGAACATTAGTTACTGAAGGGACCAGGAAAGAGTGCTTTTAATCACTAGGATCATACAAGTAGCAATGTTGAGTAAGTCTATGTGATTAAAGATCAAGCAGTGTAATAAAATAGGGTTTACCTATGTTTGGGCGAGACGGAGGGTAGGCGAGTAGGCAGGCAAGCAGGCAGGTGAGCAGGCGACGGGCAGGGAGACGGCGGGTAGAAGTAGATGATCGATTAATTCCTGAAACAATACATAAATAAATACAAATCAGTACATAAATAAACACAGATTAGTAAATAACTTAATTTAAAAAAAATACACAGCAGCATTGTGCCTTGGCACAGCCCAAGCATCGCCCAGGCATCCCAGAGGCCTAACTAGGTTGGGCGCCTGGCTTTGGGACCCTAGGTGAACGCCTGGCCGCCTAGGCGCGTCTGGGTGCCGCCTGGGTAGGTCGACAGGTACCTGGGCAAGTGAGCAGGGTGAGTTGAGGTCGACAGGTCGGCGGTGAGGTGAGGTCGAGAAAAGGATCGCCGGTGCAGGGCAGGCGTAGCGAGCTCCAGAACTGCCGACGTAGGGCAGGAAGGTAGCTGTAGGGCGCAAAAGGAGCAGGCGGCGCACAAGCAAAAGGAGCAGGGAGACGGCAGTGCAAAAGGAGCAGGCGGCACACAAGCAGACCGGAGACGGCGGCGCAGAAGGAGCAGGGAGTGGCGGCAGAGCGACGGAGGCGCAGAAGCAGCAGCAGCGGCGGGTGGGGGTTGCAGTCGGACGGCAGTAGCACCGGGGAGAAATTCTAGCAATGAAACATAAGAAAGGGGATAGTGGCCGATCGAGAGTCTATTAAGTTGGTAAAAGGCGTCGGTTATAAAACACAACCGACCCCTAACGTCTTCGGCGTCGGTTCTACTTAAATAAGCGACGTCCAATTAGACAAATTTTGCCCTAAATAGTATGGTGAGAACCATTATCGGCGTTGGTTATCAACGGATAACCGACACCTAAGGTGGAACTTTTCACACAATTTTTCATCTTATATAGGCGGCGGTTTTTTGGTGAAACACCGACGTTGTATGTTCCAAAATTTTTTGCTCGAAAATTGGATTTCGCGGGCGATTTTAGGCGTCGGTTGTTTGTTATGCAGCCGACGCTGAATACAAAGTGGTACCCGTGTCTGGCTGGTCTTTGAATATAGACGTCGGATTTGCTAAATAGCCGACGTGTAATGTTATAGGCGGCGGTTTTTGTAAATAACGGACGCTGAGAAAAGCGACATTGAATGTTGTTTCTGTAGTAGTGTGATAAACTTTGGGCATTATATTGGGGTAAAAGTACAAAAGAGATGTTCCCAGAAGAAGGGGGCTATTTGCAATTAGGTAAGTTAAAAAGAAATGTAACAAAAGGAATGAGGCATATTACATTTAGATTACAAGCATGATAGTTAAAAAAATGTGTCTTGCCATATAATCAACCGCAATTTCATTTTTAAACAATAAACATTTGCATGCATAACAATGTAGACTAAATATACCTAAAACAGGGCCATAACACCATAGGATCATGGCCTAAAAAGAAGTAAGGGTGGAAACGCACACCCCGGGCAGAAAACGCACGCCCTATATAAGTATGGTTGTACATAAGTACCACTATTCTAGATATTCTAGTCAACATGTAGCATGCATAAATAGAGTAGCAAGACTATCATTTCAGTGAATTTCTCGTAAAAAGACAAAGGTAGAAAGTGGGGTCCAAGAGCCCATATAACAAAGTAGTTCAACAACCACATGGAATATAATGAATCAAGAACATGAAATATGAAAGTCCAAGTAAATGATTTCAAGTAGAAATTAAGAGCTCAAGAGATGCCTCATTAAAATGAATGTAGGTTTTAGTCAAATAATGCCCAAATTAAAATA
This sequence comes from Alisma plantago-aquatica, assembly GCA_963693085.1. NCBI lineage: Eukaryota > Viridiplantae > Streptophyta > Magnoliopsida > Alismatales > Alismataceae > Alisma > Alisma plantago-aquatica. Next base: position 351,940,360 of record OY856415.1, read on the forward strand.
GAGGATGTACATACCTGATCTTCACGACTAATCCTACCTCTAGGATGGATTGACAATTTGTCCTTCTCAATCCTAAAATAAATACATTTTGTACACCTATTAGTCCATGTCTACTAAACATGAAAAAAAAAGATCATATCTAAACCCATTATTGATTACATAGTGTGAAGTTAGAGTTTTTAAGATCTTGGTATTACAAATATATATATAATGAGGAATGGAATTAGTTGTTATTTAATAAAATACTCTTACTAGGAAAAACTAGGCTTTAATATGACATATCTCTATATAAATTAGTCATATACTCATACACTGCTCTCGATATGTATACGAATACAAGTCTATTTCATATGGTTATAATAGCTAGAGTATATCTACATATGTCTCAACTCATATATTTTATGATCCATTTTATCAAAATATAATTTCACCCATGTATATAGTTATCAAAGTATAATGTAGTATATTCTACCTCTCTTTTATACCATTCAATTCATTCAGGAAAAAATTGATAATATACTTCCTAGTGTCATCAAATTGACTTGTGGATCTAGGGTTTTTAGTTTATGTACAACAACACTAGGGTGATGCATCTAGGTTAGACTACTAGCATGTCCCTAGCTACAGATTTCTATTGAATCTTGCTTATAATATACGTGTGGTGGCTAAGACACTTATCAATTACTAGTGATGGCCTTGTATTATGTGTATGCATATGATGAATATTAGGGTGATTGATAGAGAAGTTTTTATTATCATCATCATACAAGTTTTTATACCATGAAGCTTGATTACTATCTAAACTATATTGGATGTATTGGTATTATCTACAAAATTATAGATTTTGGTTTTCCTTGTGTTTACACATGAACATATTTTGTATATGCTTATGTATAGAGATGTATATGCTAATTAGATAGAGTTGATTCAGTGACTACTTAGACTGGATTTCATGATGATTTGAACGACCCATTAGTCCCACAACTAGATATAACTATGAAACGGAGGCTATGGAAGTTTACCTACTCATGATGACTTGACTGATATTTCATGACCATCTGTAGATTGGATTCTAAAGACTGGGGCATGTTTGAATCCCATCCAAGGACTCCATTGTTCTGGCCAATGATGGTGCTGATGGAGAGGCAGCTCGAGGAGGTCCTGCACAAATTCACTTAGTGGTTGCAAGCAATCTGGAGCTTAGCAGGTGGTAGGCAGAGTGTTAGCTTGGTGGTAGACATGAGGATAAGAACTGGGCTTAGAAAGTGATCTCATTGATGTATCCTAGTGTTCGTGGGGACATTGGTAGTGTGTCACAGGCGTAGGGGTTAGGATGATGGATGACGGATCTGTAGGTGAGGGAAAATGATAGTATGCGGCTAGTTTATACATGTGGCAACGATCACCTTGTAGGAGATCAGTGGTGGCGGCCCTGACCTACAAATTGGAGATGGAAAGATGTAGGAAAGAAGAGAATTAAGCCAGGGCAGTGGCGTCTCATGAGTTGGAGGAGATTCTAACGACTATGTCTGGTATTCATGGCGGTGAAGCATAGATGATCTCGTTGTAGGTGGTGGTAATCACAGATCTTGTAGTTTTCATTGTGATCGCCGATATGCAGGTCTACAGTGAGGAAGGCAGAGGTGTTGCGGGAGGAAGAAGGTGAGTCTTGGCTATGTGGAGAGAGGAGGGGCGCCGTCAGGAGGCGATTAGGATGGCTTGGTGGTTGTCGAGTCTACACTCTGCAACAGATGGGTGGCGCTTGCGTTGGCGGCTGTAGAGATGAGGTCGGCATCACCGTGGATGCTCGTGGGCAGTAGCATCTGCAGGCCTTGCGGTTGTAGGTGGCAGTTTGGATACTGGGCGCAAGCTGCTAATGGTCTGGTAGAGATGAGCAATACTAGTGGTGGTTTGTGGATCCGTGCAAGGTGGCGCCTGATGATGGTCGCATTCTAGGTGGTGGTGGCTGGTTACATGGAGGAAGATGAATGAGAGAAGGAATTCAGTGGTATTGCACGTCCAGGCTATTGGGTGCCCGATTGAGTGGCAGTAATAGAGACTTCATCTGGAGATGGTGGCGGCGCTAGAAGAGAAGAAAGGAGGAAGTTTAGTTTCCCTGAGTGGATAGCTGAGACCTTATGCAGCTTTGAGACCCATGGTGGCAGTGCCTTATCACGGCTAAAATGTCTCAGCGGCTGGAACATATGAGGAGATGGGGTGATTCTGGAGGCATCAGGGTCGGAGGAAGAGAAGAGGGAAAACAGATCCACTGTCTGCGGCATCTGTTGTGAAGAGGAAGGAGTCACGAAGGACTAAGCTGCATGACCAGGTTTTGGGGGAAAAGTAACGAATCGGAATAAATGTAATAATTGACTTGGCAATCAAACTTAGGGTATGTAGAATATGACTCTTTCAAATTGTATTGGAGGAGTAAATAAAGTTTGATTGGCATGAAATTTTGTGGGTAGATTAAATAAGACACGAGGAATCCCATTTTAGAGTCAGATTCTCCTTTTAAAAATGTTGAGTATTTTATCTCTTCCTTGTGTGTTAATTAACCAATTATGCATTTATTGTCTTTCTTAATTTATTTATACATCATTTTATATTTTGTTTTCAACAACTACACTAGTAAGTTTTTATAGTGTCAAAGTAATTTCAAGACTCAAAAATTGGTAAATTTTTACCTCAAACCCTAGTAGTGAATTTATTTAAGTATTTAGTCTTAATACATTTAAATTTTAGGGGGAAACTACTAGATAATAGCACATTAGAAAATAGCCTGGAAAAGAAGTGGGTCTAGGTTATGAGACTAGATTCGAGTATGTTACAACACTCCACCCCTTAAAGAAGATTTCGTCCCCAAAATCCATCCACCACTAGACCTGAGTGCTAGTTTGTTCTACAGATCCTCATCTTCCATCACTTAAGCATGAATAACCAATCTTCATTTACAAATTTCCCAATAGAACCATTCAGATTGTGACCGCTAAATTGATGAACTACTTTTGCGTATAAACATCAATCCTCAAGAATAATGATTCCTATCATTATTACTACTAAGGAGAATTTCCTTCTCAACATTATCATCATCATCATCATCGTCAGTGTCATCGTACTCATCATCCACATCATCATGGTCATCATCTTCTCATCTACTCATTATCATCATCATCATCTTCATCATCATCATCATTATCATCATCATCATTAACAACAACATCATCACCATTAATATCATCGACATCATCACCTACTCCTCGTCATCATCATAAACATCATTAACATCTTATTATCTAAAAGGGTCACATGGGAAAAGCTCAGAAATTCCACCATACTGAGTATGTTCACCATAGCCTATACTATATAGTCATCCTTACCATTTAATTATTAGCGGTTTGGGGTATATAATATTAATTTGAGCTTTGAATTGAAATTTTAATTTTACCTATATCTGACTAAATACATCCATTAAGGATAACTCAAGATAAAATCTTAAAATCTATATTAATAGTCGAGGTTTTTTTTTAATGATGGTATGATTAGCAAGGCTCATCTGGAATTCTCAGTTTGGTAGCCTCTACATATGTTTGACATTAATACTAGGAGTTTTCCAGGTTTTACTTATTATATCTGTTATTAATCATGGTCCTTCCTTAGGTTAGTTTGATTCCTAATGAGTAAATTGTATGAAACTCCACCCGTTAAAAGGTTTAAACTATAACTTAGTGCATAACCTAGAGGGGAAAAAGGGTGGATCCACTAGGTCTGATATATATATTTGAAACTAACTATGTCAGTCATAGGCCTAGGGTATTAGGGTTGAACATGCCAACCAAAGTACTTTACTAAAGAGATTCTCTACTACTCAACTTTCTTGTGGTGGTGACTCGGTTCCAATGCCATCGATAAAATCTGAAAACTTTTCTTTTGTACATATAGATTAATAATGAAAATAAATTTGACGATGCAAAACTTGCGGTGAAAAATCCGAAATTGGGGCCAAAATCAACTAGAGAACCAATTCAACCACCACATACTATTATTTTATCATCACATCCTTTTGCTTAAAGGGTTTAATCCTTCAGATACCACATAGGACATTCGACTATAACTCAACTATGTTTTTACATGGAAGGGAGAAGGATTTCCTATTACGCGTGGTCAAATTCATCAAACCTCAACAAGGTAAGACATCCGCCATTCCCCATGTCACTCTTAAGCATAATTGACACAGCCTCATCGCAAGACCGAAGGGAGTCATATGATCATCCAATAATTATAGTAAGGTATATGTGTTCCTTCTACACTTAGCGATTTACAACTATAGTCCCATCACAAGACAAGATGAACTATATAGTAAATTTACCAATAACATCAATCATTGGGTAATCTAATTGCACCATGGAGGCAAGAGATGCAAACTCCTAAGAATATTATACAAATCTTAATAGCTTCCACCCAATAAACCTCATGTATGAGGCATAAAAGTTAATCAAACACGGTATCCAAACCTTAGATGAGTGGTCTTGGGACATACCTATGTTGTGATTCTTCACATTGAAGGCAAGGTATGCCTAAAAATAACTAAGCTCATTCATACCATCACTCAGTAACAAGGGAAACATCTAAATTCCAAAGATTTACATCAAAAATTTATATTTATGGTTCATGTGTCCTCATCTAGGTGTATGCAAGCCGTGCTAGAGAACAACAAAGGTAAAGGGATTTAAGGTTAGAACTAAAATATGTCGATTTATGATTATTTAAGTCAATCTGCACTTCATAGCTCTTAGGCTAAAATCCTATAAAATATGAGATGTCAACCAAACACTACAAGAATTAGTTTGATGTAGCTTCATCCCACCACCATCAAGAAGGTGTGGGTGTTAAGGGTTACTAAAGACTAACCCACATTCACATAGGTGGGTTGAGGATTGCAAGTGACCAAAGTAATTAGGGATTGAAAACCTTAATTGGTATTGACTACTAGGAAATAGGTTTATCAATAACCTCTAAGGGTTACCTATCTAACTAAGGGTCAACCAAGGATAACTTGAAATAGTCAAGTTACCGACTGCTTAGGCTCTGATACCATTTTGTAAAGAGTGAGACCTGAAAGGGGGTCCACTCAAATGATACAATACATGAGCCATGTAATAATAAAGCAGCGAAAACAAGACTATTACAAAGTTACTTCATGATTCACTTATACAATTGTTCCTCACCATAATAGGTGATTTTACAAAAAACTTGAACTAAGTATAACTAAAGCCTGTAGTAGAGGGTAACCCAGCCATTCCAAGCTATCCTTAAGTCCATGTCATGTTGGTGATCTTTTTGATCTCTTGTCTCCCTATGTACCTAAATCTGGGTGGAAGGGAACACCACCCAGAACATAGGAAACAAGTATAGGTCAGCAAAGAGTTGAGCATGTACATATGATAAACTTTGGGCATTATATTGGGGTAAAAGTACAAAAGAGATGTTCCCACAAGAAGGGGGCTATTTGCAATTAGGTAAGTTCAAAAGAAATGTAACAAAAGGATTGAGGCATATTACATTCAGATTACAAGCATGATAGTTAAAAAAATGTGTCTTGCCATACAATCAACCACAATTTCATTTTTAAATAATAAACATTTGCATGCATAACAATGTAGACTAAATATACCTAAAATAGGGCCATAACACCATAGGATCATGGCCTAAAAAGAAGTAAGGGTGGAAACGCACACCCCGGGTGGAAAACGCACGCCCTATATAAGTATGGTTGTACATAAGTACCACTATTCTAGATATTCTAGTCAACATGTAGCATGCATAAATAGAGTAGCAAGACAATCATTTCAGTGAATTTCTCATAAAAAGACAAAGGTAGAAAGTGGGGTCCAAGAGCCCATATAACAAAGTAGTTCAACAACCACATGGAATATAATGAATCAAGAACATGAAATATGAAAGTCCAAGTAAATGATTTCAAGTAGAAATTAAGAGCTCAAGAGATGCCTCATTAAAATGAATGTAGGTTTCAGTCAAATAATGCACAAATTAAAATAGAGCATGTACATACCTGATCTTCACGACTAATCCTATCTCAAGGATGGATTGACAATTTGTTCTTCTCAATCCTAAAATAAATGCATTTTGTACACCTATTAGTCCATGTCTACTAAACATGAAAAAAAAGATCATATCTAAACCCATTATTGATTACCTAGTGTGAAGTTAGAGTTTTTAAGATCTTGGTATTACAAATATATATATAATGAGGAATTTAATTAGCTGTTATTTAATAAAATACTCTTACTAGGAAAAACTAGGCTTTAATATGACATATCTCTATATAAATTAGTCATATATTCATACACTGCTCTCGATATGTATACAAATACAAGTCTATTTCATATGGTTATAATAGCTAGAGTATATATGCATATGTCTCAACTCACGTATATTTTATGATCCATTTTTATCAAAATATAATTTCACCCATGTATATAGTTATCAAAGTATAATGTAGTATATTCTACCTCTCTTTTATACCATTCAATTCATTCAAGAAAAATTTGATAATATACTTCCTAGTGTCATCAAATTGACTTGTGGATATAGGGTTTTTAGTTTATGTACAACAACACTAGGGTGATGCATCTAGGTTAGACTACTATCATGTCCCTAGCTACATATTTCTATTGAATCTTGCTTAGAATATATGTGTGGTGGCTAAGACACTTATCAATTACTAGTGATGGCCTTGTATTATGTGTATGCATATGATGAATATTAGGGTGATTGATAGTGAAGTTTTTATTATTATCATCATACAAGTTTTTATACCATGAAGCTTGATTACTATCTAAACTATATTGGATGTATCGGTATTATCTACAAAATTATAGATTTTGGTTTTCCCTGTGTTTACACATGAACATGTTTTGTATATGCTTATGTATAGAGATGTATATGCTAATTAGATAGAGTTGATTGAGTGACTACTTAGACTGGATTTCATGATGATTTGAATGACCCATTAGTCCCACAACTAGATATAACTATGAAATGGAGGCTATGGAAGTTTACCTACTCACGATGACTTGACTGGTCTTTCATGACCATCTGTAGATTGGATTCTAAAGACTGGGGCATGTTTGAATCCCATCCAAGGACTCCATTGTTCTGGCCAATGATGGTGCTGATGAAGAGGCAGCTCGAGGAGGTCCTGCACAAATTCACTTGGTGGTTGCAAGCAATCTGGACCTTAGTAGGTGGTAGGCAGAGTGTTAGCTTGGTGGTAGACATGAGGACAAGAACTGGGCTTAGCAAGTGATCTCATTGATGTATCCTAGTATTCATGGTGACATTGGCAGTGTGTCATAGGCGTAGGGGTTAGGATGATGGATGACGGATCTGTAGGTGAGGGAAAGCGATAGTATGCGGCTAGTTTATACATGTGGCAACGATCACCTTGCAGGAGATCAGTGGTGGCGACCCTGACCTACATATTAGAGATGGAAAGATGCAGGATAGAAGAGAATTAAGCCAGGGAAGTGGCGTCTCATGAGTAGGAGGAGATTCTAACGAAGATGTCTGGTATTCATGGCGGTGAAGCATAGATGATCTCGTTGAAGGTGGTGGTAATCACAGATCTTGTAGTTGTCATTGTGATCGCTGATCTGCAGGTCTGCAGTGAGGAAGGCAGAGGTGTTGTGGGAGGAAGAAGGTGAGTCTTGGCTATGTGGAGAGAGGAGGAGGGGCGCCGCCAGGAGGTGATTAGGATGGCTTGGTGGTTGTCGAGTCTACACTCTGCAACAGATGGGTGGCGCTTGCGTTGGCGGCTGTAGAGATGAGGTCGGCATCGCTGTGGATGCTCGTGGGCAGTAGCATTTGCAGGCCTTGTGGTTGCAGGTGGCGGTTTGGATACTGGGCGCAAGCTGCTAAAGGTCTGGTAGAGATGAGCAATACTAGTGGTGGTTTGTGGATCCATGCAAGGTGGCGCCTGATGATGGTCACATTCCAGGTGGTGGTGGCTGGTTACATGGAGGAAGATGAACGAGAGGAGGAATTCAGTGGTATTGCGCAACCCGGCTATTGGGTGCCCGATTGAGTGGTAGTAATGGAGACTTCATATGGAGATGGTGGCGGCGCTAGCAGAGAAGAAAGGAGGGAGTTCCGTTTCCCTGAGTGGATAGCTGAGACCTTATGCAGCTTTGAGACCCATGGTGGTAGTGCCTTATCGCGGCCAAGATGTCTCAGCGGCTAGAACAGATGAGGAGATGGGGTGAGTCTGGAGGCGTCGGGGTCGGAGGAAGAGAAGAGGGAATACAGATCTGCTGTCTGCGGCATCTGTTGTGAAGAGGAAGGAGTCGCGAAGGACTAAGCCGCGTGACCATATTTTGGGGGAAAAGTAACGGATGGCAATAAATGTAATAATTGACTTGGCAATCAAACTTAGGGTATGTAGAATATGTCTCTTTCAAATTGTATTGGAGGAGTAAATAAAGTTTGATTGGCATGAAATTTTGTGGGTAGATTAAATAAGACACGAGGAATCCCATTTTAGAGTCAGATTCTCCTTTTAAAAATGTTTAGTATTTTATCTCTTCCTTGTGTGTTAATTAACCAATTATGCATTTATTGTCTTTCTTAATTTATTTATACATCATTTTATATTTTGTTTTCATCAACTACACTAATAAGGTTTTATAGTGTCAAAGTAATTTCAAGACTCAATAATTGGTAAATTTTTACCTCAAACCCTAGTAGTGAATTTATTTAAGTATTTCATCTTAATACATTTAAATTTTAGGGGGAAAACTACTAGATAATAGCACATTAGAAAATAGCCTAGAAAAGAAGTGGGTCTAGGTTACGAGACTAGATTCGAGTATGTTACATGAACATGGACACAGTGGAGAGGATTTTTCCAGCGAACATTGTTGCTGACATCTGGGCCGTTACACTAGGGGTCTTTCCAGGCGAGGACATTTGTTTTTGGTGGCCAAGTGAGGATGGAAACTATACGGTGAAATCCAGCTATTGGCTTGGGACGCTAAATGTATCGGAATTCGCTGACTTACGTAACAGGTAGGCATGTCACCTTTGGAAGGAAGTTTGGCAAAGAGGATGGCCACCAAAGGCAGCCCACTTCCTGTGAAGGGTGTGCGCGGGCATTATGTCTACTCTTGGCCGGTTATACGACAGATATTGTCATCCAGATGGGGAATGCACGCTGTGTAACCAAGGCAAGGAAACTATAAGCCATATGTTGTTTGAATGCTCACATGCGTGGGGAGTATGGACCCGTGAAGCGCAAGACCTGCAGGAGGAGGTGATAGAGGTGGCCAAGATGCAACCGGGGGAGGCCTTTGTGTAGCTATTGCGGAAAAGAACGAATGAAGAAAGTGACATGCTCGTGGCTGCCCTTATGACCATTTGGAGGCATAGAAACATGAAAGTATTCGGGGAAGAGGAGAGGGACATTTGCTACCTTCTAAAGTCCACCAAAGCTTTCATGGTGGAGCACCGCCAGTACAATTGCCAGGAAACCAGACCTGGGAGTCAACACGCAGCCCGGGTACATGTGAATAGCAGTTGGCGCCCGCCCTCAGATGATACTATCAAACTGAATACGGATGCTGCTTGGAAAGGAGATAGAAGATCGGGTCTTGGTTTAGCTTGGAGAAATCGGCGAGGCGAGCTGAAGATGATTGAAGGGGTATACGTCGATCATGTGCCCGATCCGGTAACAGCTGAAACGCAGCTATTAGACAGGGACTGATAGTAAGCCATGCACACAGGGTCTAGAAGATTGATGTGGAGATGGACGCGCATGTTGTTTGCAATTTGATTCACAAAAAGGCCCTTCGTAGGAATCAGTTGGGAGTTATTATCAAAGACATATGGCACCTCATCTCGCTTTTTAGTAGTTGTAACATTTCTTTTGTTAGTAGAGTAGTCAATCATATTGCACACGAGGTTGCTGCTAAAGCTAGTAGTCGGTCCTCTAGTTTTTATTTTGAGTCAAACTTTTCCTCTTTTGTGAACGATGTAGCTATGAGAGACGGTAGTTGTTTAATAAATTGACGGGACTTGCTTTGAGTCTCATCCTTCCCTCAAAATAAAGGTCTGCTTTTGGGTTTGATTTTCACTCCACATACCATTTTCCTTTAAAGAAGCACTGACCACACTCAACCACCCAAGCATCAATTTTTCTCGACATGTTCTCTGAACAGTAGTGAAAACTTTCCAAGTCTTCGTATAGATAAATGACACAAGAAAATTAGTGACGGAGATAAAAATAAAAAACGTAAATAAATCACAAAGCATAGTATAGATGTATGATGCGGGAATAAAAATACAAAATGACCCAAAAATATACTATGCTAACAAAATTATTCCTCTCGTTCTACGAACGGGACTATTGTTTGTAATTCCTAAACCAGAATATTTTTTGTTCACCAAACTATCCTAATAACCACCGTTTAGTACGAATTTCCCCTCAGTGTTTTACTAATTGATCATCTCGTACACTTTGGCAACGGTAGGCACAAGGATTAACGGAAGCTTCTTCTTGGTTGAAAGCCCGAACGCCTCTGTGAAGTCAATGTCGTCAGTCGTGGTGCCCTCTGGCAGCTGCCAATCAAAGTGATAGAGCAGCGCCGCCAGCGCCAGCCCGGTGGTGGGCAGCGCGAAAGAGTAACCAGGACATCCTCTCCTCCCACCACCGAACGCCAGAAGCGAGAACCCGTAGTTGGCACCAACGGTTCCATACTTCCATCCAGGTCGGTCACCATCCCAGTTTCCTTGTCCACGAATCTCTCCGGCATGAATTCATCGGCGGCGTCCCAAAATTTAGGGTCTCTTCCGCGCGATGGCATAGGCGTTGCCCAGCACCCGTGTGCCCTTTGGAACGGCGTAGCGGCCGTTAACGAGCGTGCAGTCTCGCATCGCCTCGCGCGGGACCACGAGCGGCACTCCCGGGTGCAGCCGCAGAGTCTCCTTGATGGCGGCGGGCACGTAATGGAGCGACGCAAGATGGTCCGTCGGCGTCGAGCCCGGACCGACGAGAGAGCGAACCTTGTGTTGCGCTTTGGATAGAGTTTCCGGCTTCCGTGCAAGCTCCGTCATGGCCCGCTCCAGCGTCGTCGCCGTGGTGTCTGTGCCGGCTACGAACATGTCCTGCGTTAGAAGACGGGGAGTTTGTCAGCTAATATAAGTCGTCTGAAGACGTTGTCATCAGTGAGTGGAACTTCAAGGCCACCGCTCTTCTGCACACGGAGTAAAACATCAAGGAAATCCTCCCGCTCCTCTGACACCTCCCTCAGCTTCCCCTCCATCTTTTCGGCGATGATATCATCATAGACAGCTCTAAGGTCGTCGAGATTCCTCTCCAGCCTCCCAATCAACCCAGTAAACCAGTTCACCCACCGGAGCTTAGGAAAGAACTCCCCGAAATCAAACCCACCAAACAGCGCTTGTGTCTCCTCCAGTACCTCCACGAGCCAATCCGTCCCGCCGGCAGCCCCATATCTCCTCCCGAAAGCCACTCGGCAGAGTACGTCGTTCGACAGCTCAAGGAACGGCCTGCTGACATTCACCGGCCGCTTGCTGCCCTCTAGCTTCTTATCCGTACCTGAAGCCTCCTCGATAACCCTCAGCATCCTGTTAACCTCCTCCCTCCTTATCGTTCGGAACCCCTTGACCCTCTTGGCTGACAGCAGCTCGGTGACGCAGATGCTGCGGATCATGCGCCAGTAGGGGCCGTACGGGGAGAACAAGACGTCGGAGCAGCCGAAGGAGAGGTACTGCGACGCGAGAAGCTTGGGGCGGCTGCACAGGTCTGCGTCGTTGGTTTTTAGTACCTCGGATGCGAGATCGGGTGAGTAGATTACGATAGCTGGGATCTGGCCAAGCCGGAGGTGAAGGATGGGCATGTTGAGCTTCCTGGCCAGGGTGGCTAGGGTGTGGTGAGGCACGGATGACGTGAGAAGCAGGTGGAGGTGGCCGATGAAGGGGAGTGCCGGTGGGGATATGGTGGGAGAGGGAGGGACTTGGACGTGTGACGGCTGAGTCGGTGGAGGAGGAAGAAAGTCAGCGGCGCTATAAGCGCTGCGGCGAGAAGGAGCATGTCCGGGAGGGACACCGTGGCTGACAGGAGAGTACTACTACCAATGATTCCCAATGGAATTCTGGGTTGGGGATAGGAAGGGCCGATGAATGAGGAAGATAGGTACTGGATGTAAGTGGTCCTATGGATATCTTATTATATATGTATAAAGATAGTAAATGACCAAACCATGCAATCCCTCACAACAGTGGGTTCCTGGGGACAAAACTTGAAACGCCGAAAACGATCTGGTCTTCATTGGTCTTTTTCTCATCTCCAAGTTTGATCGTTGCCGTCACTGCCACTGGGCTGCATGTTTGGCACGAGTACGAGTGTACGACAGACCAGTCAGCGCCGTCGTCGCTTGTCAACGCCGAAAATATGGATGATGGATGGGGCTGGATGAGCATATACTCCTTACCTTCCTCAGGCCACGTGTCTGATGCCTAAAGATATTGAAGAGTGGAAACAGTTTTTGCATATAACCCCCTTCAGATATGATGTTATTTATATATCTACTTGTCCTATGGATAGTTCTAACAAACACCCTCGTCCATAAGCTATATTCCAGCAACCTCCTGCCACCATTAAATTCTTGAGTTTTTTCCTAAAAACCCCCTCACCTTTCTGTAAATTTCAGAAACCCCCCTCTAGTTTGACAAATTCTAATAAACCCCCTTCTACCTACCATACCTGGTAATACCCATTCTGCGTGACGGGCTAGTGGATTTTTCTTGTTAGAATTATATTTTATATCCTACAATCCAGATTCATTTATGCACTTGGTCTAATCATTTTTAAATTTAATTTGTTTATTTTTTTTCTCAGACAAATATTAGGTATGAGTATATTTCAATGGGACAATTATTGAAATAAGATATTTATGTTCATGTTCTGTAAAATGCGACCGAACCGAGACGAGAACATTTCAGAATAGGACCGGACCGAGACTGGTAATCGAAATATTTTTATCATTTTGTAACATGTTTAGTAGTAAAACTCACATATTTTTTATTATTTCTAACTATTGTTAATGTAAATATCAAATATTTACACCATTAGTGTTTTAATATGTGATATGTTTTTACTTCTACATAACACAACATCATGTTTGAATATATTGTACATGGTCCATGCTTCGGTCCTCGGCTAGACAGATATTGGACCCGACCACACCACAGACTGAAGTTATAAAATTTATAGATCGCTGATTGAATCGAACTCAAAATGGTCTAGGACTAGATCAGATCAAATCGACCGAACCAATGCAATTTTACGGTGTAGACCAAGATTTACTCACCTCGAGTTCAATCTAGATCAGAAAAAGTAGATCATATATTCTGACAGTCAGACATAGGACTAACACGAGCTCAGACTTTTATCACCGTGTCCAACCTAAAACAATTTAGAACTCATGATCGAACATGGCCCATATTTCGTATAACCTTTTGACATGGAGCTGATATGAATTTATTTAAATTAAAATGATTATGTGTTCTAATTTTTACAATATGAGGTGCTAAGTTTGTAGACATCCTACTTCGAGATAGTTTTGAGTTATACTAGTTCAAAAATTTTGACACACCTAACTTAAAGGTTATAATTTTGAAAACAAATGTGGATGTGGAGTTTTGACAACCCTAATAATACATTATATGATTAGATATCTACAATATTGATTAACTAATAACTTTGATAAAAATCAAAATAAGTAAGAGAGTGTCTATGTTATGAATTATAGATCCAATTTGGGTACTAGTTGTAAATTTTACAAAAATATCACACTCGTAATGGTCCTTCTTGGACTAGTGTGCATAAACTCAAATACTTGTCCCATTAGAACATATTCATACCCAATATTTTTCAATAACTAGGGGAGGAAAAAATATGTACCCGACCCTATCCTACCGACTCTGTCTGATCCAATTCAAAATTCGGGTCTTTTTCGCTTCTTCAATATTGGGTCGGGTCCGTGTGGGTCCATTTTTAATTTGAGCTGGATCAGGTCATGTCTTATCTAATTTGGGTCAGGTCCGGACGCGTCTGGTTTTGAGTTTGTCATATGTTTTTTCAAATTTTTATAATAGAGTATCTTTTATGATTTATGGGTCCAATCAAGTTCGGTTGATTTCGGGTCTGATATGTTTGAGTCCCAGTTCAGTCGACCCTTTTCGGATCCAGGTTCATTTCAGGTTTGAATTATCTAGATGCGGGTCCAATTTGAGTCGGGTCAAGCCGACCCATTGTTAGACATATGTATAACATGCGAATAAAAAATAATATAAACAAATATGTTTAAAAATAATTAGACCAAGAATATACATAAGTTGCGTGCATTAGGATCAGCCGGTTGTGATTATTTAAAAAAAAAAGATCAGCATGTCACATAGGATAGGTGATGCGGGGTGCGGTAGGTAACAGGGGGTTTATTAGTATTTGTCAAACTAGAGGGGGGTTTATGGAATTTACATAAAAGAGAGGGGGGTTTTCGGAAAAAAATCTAAATTCTTTTGTAAATTTTTATTGTAAGGAAGAGAGGTCCCACCGTCTTTAACTCTTATTCACGTGTTCACAACTCCGTCAGCTCTCACCCACAATTGTGCCTCAATATTAGAAAACATTTCTCTTGTCTCATTCTCACGTCTCCATGCCTAATGTAATCCAGCTAATACGTTATTCTACAATGATAATATTAATATTTACAAATTAGAGTAATACAAAAGTATTATATATAATATTTTGTTTTTTAGTAATTGAGGAAGTATCTAGAATTGTACATTTAGAGTTTGGTTGAAGGTTATGCATTTCAAAAACATGTTGTATCCAGTTGAGTTTTGAGTTGAAAAGTAACACTTGAGGTTGTTTTATGCGGCAGACCCATCACCGCGACTCTTATCGTGGGGGTGGGCATTAGGGATGGGGTTGTACAAATTAGTTTTCTGGTCCGTTTTCAGTCAAATTATGTATCTAGGTTGACGTAAAATTACTTAACCTAGAATCCAATCTGAACTATTCTTTTTGATATTTTATTTTCTAGTAATCGAGGAAGTATGTAGAGTTGTACATTTGGAGTTTGGTTGAAGGTTGTGGGGGGTGGGGTGGGGACAAATTGGTTATCCCTCCCTTTTTGGTTAATTCTATATATAAGCTGACGTAAAACTACCTAACCTAGAATCAAATCCAAATTATTCTTTTTAACAAAATGGTAAAATTGTATAATGTCTGAAATTCAACATCATAATTGTATTATTTCTGAATTTATAAATTTACAATAAATATTATCAGGTGGGTAACCTACCATTGAAACTAAAATTTTACCATGTTCTCTACTTCAAAATTTACCATGATAAAAAAATACATTATGTATGTAAGAATATACTAGTTCCTAAGTATTACTATATGCGGTATAATAACATGAATGTGGGATTGTCATAGTATTGAAATAGATAACCCAGGATGCCTGTTTAAAATCATATGTTCTAATCACAAACACTAGTACAGAACCAACCTTTAGAGTCGGTTATTTAAGGGCTTTGGCGTCGGTTTCAAAGCTACACTTAAATGGGCGCCGCTAAAAGTCAAAATTTTCAACGTCAGTTTTAACACAGACGCCATAACCCTTCCCGCCACCAAAAATAGGCCAGCAAGGGCACTATAGGCGTCGGTTAGTTAATAAAATTGACACTATATCCATGTCAAAGACGTCAACATTTCACAAAAACCGATGTCATAACCCTCCCCGCCACCAATAAAACGCGTCAGCAAGGGCACCATCGGTGTCGGTTTTTATATATATTCGACACTATATCTAGCTAAAGACGTCGATTGTATACTAATAACCGACGCCATATCCTTGGTGCCATGAAGACCCCACCATGACCATACTTCCCAACACGGCTATGGTACCTAGCCACATACACGTCGGTTTTTTGCTAATAATCAACGTTGTATGTCTTTGTTGTTGGTTTTATACTAATAACAAACGCCTATATTCTGATTTTTTTTCTCTTATCAGTTTGCAGGCCTGATGTATGGCTAGTCAGCAAGATGCAGAACCTGCGATTCAGTTCTAAACTATAGGTTTACATCATCCATTGATATCATCTAACAACATGCCACAAACCTACAAAATTAACAAGATGAACAACAATTTATGATCACACATATATATAAGCACATTTAATTCATATTATTTTTCATCACACACATGTAGAAATCAGTAGTTCCATTTCAAATTTCCTCCATTTTCACACACATTTAGCAACATGCAGTTCCATTCATTTTATCTCTTTTCACATTCAGACACATGTAGAAACATTCATATATTGATCATCTTCACATTCACATATATGACAATTCAGAAAAATTCATTCACATTCACAAAAAAATAATTATGAGAATCAAAGTTTAGAAATATCATTCTTTATTCATCATCGTCATTATCGCCATCAGTATCCCAAACATATTTAAAAATTCCCACTACTTGTAGGGCTTTTTCCCATTGTTCTCTTACATCATTTAAGTCTTCCATCGTATAGGGAGTATGTACATCTAATAACTTTTGACCTATAGTGAAGTCAGTTTTAAACACGTGCAAAGAGAATGTGATATATATATAATTAATAATATATAATAAGTTTGATATATTTCATATTATCTAATGAGACTATATATAATATATGATGTATGGTATCGATTTCCATTGCGGCATGTTTGATAATTAGGTCCATAAATCGCATCACATAGTATGCACATGCCCAGCCGTTGTCTTGTGTAACACACTATAAATTGAAACATACAAAATATTCAAAAATACAAATCAACATAGTTTACATAAATAATATATACTTTGGAGTTGGGAAATTACTTTCACATTCTCCTAAATTAGTGGTTGTTTCTTTTTCTTGGGGACCTTTCCTCCAGCCTTTTTGAACTCATGTAAAGCCCTACATGTTAATGTAACACATTAAATTGTATAATTAAATAGTAATGTAATAACAGATGTTAACAGATATAAAAATATGAAATATTTCTCATAGAAATAATGGCCTTTTCATTGTGTGTCCATATAATGTATTCAATTCCTTCCCCGCAGGATCTAGTTAATAGACAGTGAATGTCTTGGGGACAATAACTAGTAACTCCCAATGCCTACCACTAGAGGTAAGAAAGTTAAAAATTAATAACTCAAAATCCACAATAAAAATATAATTTTCTTAAATCCAAATTATAAGAGAAGTAAACTTACTCAACATTGAATGGAGCTATTATCACCGTCTTCTTTTTTTACCAAAATATTTAAAAGCAGTAGAGCAGTATGAAGTAACTAATGAAGGGTCTTTATTTACAAGACAAATCAAAGATGGAACCAAAAATCTCACATGGGAAAATGAAAAATATGTATATATCGTGTGTAAGTGACTGCAAAACATGTATTACGTATGCATTAATATATAAGAAGCTAGATCACCGTATATAAAGCAAGGTATATAGATGTATAAACAAGATCTCACCATATCCATAGCTCTATCATAGATGCATTCAGCTAATCATAATAAAATAACTCCAAAATATCTTGTATAAATAGATTGTTATCGTATGATTGACATGTAGCATCCTCCGGAATAGAAACATTTATAGGGAAATTTGGATCATGTTCGCATATCCATACTCCCATACCCCTACAATTAGGACCTAACAAGATGTGTAGGTCCCTTGGAAGCCAACTTAGTACTTTAGGAGGTGGAGGTGGAGGTTGAGATGTAGTAGGTGTCTTCCTTTTGACATGTATGTATAATTTCAGATCAATTGACTCATATATACACACTAACAAATTAACGTAATGTAAATTTACCATACAACATTAGTATAGACGACATCCTCTTTGGGCCACAATATCACTCCGCCTTCTGCCTCACCAAGCATTTCAGAATATGGGTGGGCATATGGAAATGGTATATCTCTCCAATTGGGGAGTACATATATCAGGCTCACATGAATCGCACCATCTGGTACTGGAGTCCCATGAAACAATTCCCCTGGAAGGGGTGGGTAAGCCTCGGCCTCTGCAACGATATATTCTTGACTTTTTAGACGGCATGGCTTCAACCCCTACAAATTTATATAAAGAATGTTATATACATATATACATAAATATATCATCTTGAAAAGACTAGCTACTATGTCATAAAAATACTTACAGCGGACGTGCTAGGTGGTGGGTCTACATGATTACTCCCAACCACCTCTACAAAAGGAGAAGAGCAGCACACCACATGTATTGTCTAAGTGGCAGTCTGAGACACCTGCCACTTGCTAATTTCTTCATAGAGTCTCTTATCAAGTGCTTCCTCGACTTTCCTATTAATTAACTCATCTACTTATACATGGACAAAAGAAATGCTATATTTTTATTATTGAATTCCCTTTTGCAATAACATTCTAAAAAAAGAACAGGTTGCCTCAACATTTGATAATCCCGCTTTTGGGACAGGTTTGCGTTGTGATTGCCCAAAGAATGCTTTTATGCCCACACCAGCGCCTGCAACCCTAACACATCCAGGATGCTCTGGGTTACCCAAAGCAACTATCAATTCATCCCTTGTGCTCTCAGGGATGAACTTTCCTTCCTTCCTATGCTCGTGAAGCTCCCACTAATCGCCAACAATAGAAATTGGTAAGTAAACATAACAATAATCAATATCGATTCCTCTAAGAGTTGAATTTTACCATTTTTGTAGCTGCCTCAGCAGTTGCGGGCTTGGTTATATCTCCTTTCTTATTTTGCCTCCTAGCTATCCACATAGCATGGCGAGGTAGAGGTGCGGGACCAATAGTAGAGGACTCTGTAGTCTCTTGAGTAGTAGCAGACTGAGCAGTAGACTCAGCCTGTAGTTTTTGGTGAACGCATGCATAGCCTTTTGGACCCATCGTGTGGTCATGCACATTTAGTGCACGCCTTGCTCTTTGAGCATCGTTGATGAAACGACCGTCTCGCGAAAACAGGATTAACTAATGCGGAAGCGAATTATTTGCAGCGGAATTACTGAAAATCGCTAAAAATTTAAAACTTTTTCAAAGAGATCCATTCACAGGAAAACTCTTTAACCAAGAACCAAAGTGTTTCCATTTCATCCTGGTTCACAAGTACACAACATGTACAATTCCTTTTTAAGGATTACAACATTGACTGCCCTGTTACAAATATACACAGGCGGTATAAAAACTTTGAGGCACTATGCCAAAACTCCGATTAAATCATTTAAAAGTTCGAGGACCTGAGAGTACAAAGACGACACATAGGACTACTATCTATATGACTAGACAGACAATATTTCCACCTGAGATCTTATTGTTCTCCCTGCTGTTGTTGCTGCTCTTTCCCTGTTCTAGGGTTTCTGCTCTGCCTTCCATGCATACCTAAAAATGTTTCCCACGGGGGTGAGATAATTGAAAATTGCCCCAGCGAGAGATATAACTCTCCGCCAAAAACAATGTTATTGCAGTTTATCAAATTAAAACTGAGTAGGGGTTACTTTTACATTATCAGGAAGAATTATTCATCATAGAACAGAATAAGATAATCTCCATTCTCAAGGAGGTCATTGCATCTACCCATGGTAGATAAGTAATTCATCTGTCTACTTTGCAGAGAATATAAAGAAACATAATTAACATTTATCTACTAAGGAATACACAAAGAAATGCAACATCAGCCAATGAATCTCCATATTCAATCCTTAAGCAAACATGCTATACGGTTGATTACATTTTACAATCACACTTATGCTCTGAGGAGATGAGATATACCGCGCATACTGTAACCGACCATTACAAAATCGCCTCGGTACCATACATAGGTCATCAAAAGAGCCGAATTCTTATGACCTCATTTGTCTCGGTCAGTACGAGACCACATGCAGGACATCTCGTGTCTCTGCTAACTAGCTAGCCAGGGTATTCTGGCACCTTCGCTACAGAGCTACAGCGTCAATTGCACTCTCATCGCCAATCGAGAGATTTCTTGTTTATCTCCTCGATCCGACATTAAGTATCCTTGGGAGATTCATGATACATCCATCCTGACATATTCATGAAGGATTGAGAGGTTTCTTGTTTACCTTCCAACAATCTCTTCAAGAGGACGTAAGGATATTTTTTCCCATTTACCCCCACATATTCAAAATATGTGCTCCGGGTTTTGTCGCGGGCACCCGTTTCACCATCACCTATTCCTGACAATGATGGATCTATGGTCAGAGCACTACATGAATAGATTTCACTTGATTTATTAAGTACATTCTCATATTCTTTTAGCATCAGCCAAGTTCTCAAACATAACTTATTACAACAATGCTATAAAGAGACATGTACTACTTTTATCAGATATTTATCAGTCTTTCAAAGACCCTGGGAACTCAGTCCCTCATTTCAATACTGGGAATTATCATCCCTTCACTTTCTCATCACCATAATCATATGGTTATGGGTATTCAAACCCTTAACTCATCATTGAGCATTATTATACCTTTTTCAGGTAACTATCACCTTCAGGTCATCTGACTAAGGCATTCATGATACTTGTTACACAAGCATCACACCTGGCTCACAAGGCCATGAAATATCTTGTCACCTCTCACTAGGTAACAACTTACTCATGTGACTCATAAAATTCCATGCATATTGCTTCTTTTACTAAGCAACAATCAACATTAAGGCACATAATGCCAATCAACATTTATTATATAAATGTCACAACTCACACTAGTTATATACATCATCTCATAATATCTGTATGGTTATTAGGCATGATAACAGTCATACAAGATATTCATCACATCATGTGATGTGATAGTAACACCATTATTCCTCTACCAGGAATTAGGGTTTACTATCAAATAGGGCTTTTCATTCCCTTTACCCAAATTAGGGTTAGGGTTCCCCATTTCTCATTAATAAAGAGTTCATGATCTCATTATCTGTCCAACCCTTAATACATTATTCCATACCTCTGGGGCATTCAAGGATATCATATTTGATTATTCTAGAACACTACTTTCATCATATAGCATTAATGATCATCAATTCAAGGTATGAGTTCATTTCTCATCCTTATCATGGTATGATTATATCATACACATCATTTGGGCTTAACCCCATTCTCAAGGTACATTAATTAACACTCATCAAGGTGTAACAACTCATTACATTTCATTGTAATAGTTCCATAACACACTTCATATGTTTCTTACCCAATTATATTGGATTTGAAGTACATCAAGGCATATAAACCCTGAAATGCTGAATGTGATAACTATCATATCTTGATGTATCACTTTCTCATCATTTCAAACTATGTTGAGTTATCCATCTTATCTTGTATTAAGGTATTTCCCTCTTAATACATTCCATCACTAATCTCTTACCTTTAGCATATAATGCAAAGGCCACAGATTAGAATTGTACAACTGTCTCACAATGATATGGACTTATCTTAGTTTAAGGCATGACTTTATTATAAAGTTGCTTATAAACAATCACAATGATACACCCTCAACTAGGGTTTCTCATCACATATCTTATGTATCCTTCATCCAATTATATTGTACTTATAATCATATCAAGGTATACGGTCATATGAGGTCACTTTCAAATCACATCTAAATCAAGCATAGAGAACCACGGCCGTGCAACCAAGAACGGCCGTGCAAAGGGAAGCCACCACAGCCGTGCTACCTTGCACGGTCGTGCAAAGTGAAGCTACCACGGTCGTTCTACAGAAGTTCCCCTCATGAATCATATTCAAGTATGAATTCTATTCTTTCATTAGGGATTAGGGTTTCACATACCATCTCCCTTCTTTAGAATAGGGATTACATATAGCATCACCCTTCATTAGGGTTTCATATCACGTTTCCCATATTCAAGGTTTGCTAATCATTCCCAATTAGGGTTTCTCATGAAATCACCCTCAATTAGGGTTTCACATGGATACACCCTCAACTAGGGTTTCACATGGATACACCCTCAACTAGGGTTTGAGTTCAATAACCCTGTCAATTAGGGTTTATGTTCATATTTAGGGTTTCATGATCTCTTTACTTAAGGATCATAACTCTTAACCACCACATGAATCATATTCATGTATGAATTCATGCTATCAACTTCTCAACTTGAATAGGTCATATCACCCTTTAGTTGATTACATACAACTATGATTAACATAGTGTATCAAGTCATTGACCCTATAAGCAATTAGGAATTCATCCCTTAATTGGCACTAATCCCTTAGGTACTATTCGGGTTTCAACCTTTGTACCTTCTTTGATTATCATTACTAATCAACATTGGATCAATGGATCATTCATCATCTTCATTCTCAAGAGATTCAATCACATTGGACCTCCATTACATAGGGTATCCAATTGAATTAGGGTTTTCAATGTTGATTCCTTCAATCATTGAATTCATGGAACCAGTCAGCAATTGGACCTACCCTCACACTTCAATTGAGTTTAATAGGTCAACCTTCAACTGATTTGACTCTCAATTGACCCTCAATTGATCATCAATTAGGGTTTTATTCAATTGAATTAGGGTTTGGAATCGATGATTCAACAACACTAATCAATGTAAGACTAGTTGCTTTGAAACCATTGAACCATCATCCAAATTGGGTATGACCTGACCCCAAACGGTCTTGAGGTCGTTTGTATGACCTCCAAACGGTCTTGAGACCATTTTCCAATCATATCACTCAAATCTAAGCAATCCAATTGGGGTTTGGTTCATTGGATTGATCACCAAATCAACATTGCATTGTATATCAGCTTAGTACCTTTAGACCTTCAAACACCTAACCATACTCAACCCTAGACCCTCAAACAGTCTTGGGTGACCACCAAACGGTCTTGAGACCGTTTGGATGAGCTCCAAACGGTCTTGAGACCGTTTGGCTCATCCCACCTTTGGACTTTAGTGAAAAATCATCATGGATTGGTCTATTGAGTTGATCAACAAATCAGCATTGAGTTGCAGTATGATTTGGTACCTTTGGACCTTCAATTGATCAACTATACCTGACCCCAGACCTCCAAACGGTCTTGGGGTGATCCCCAAACGGTCTTGAACCCGTTTGGATGATACCCAAACGGTCTTGAACCCGTTTGGGCTAATCAACCCAAAATCTCAACTTAACTCATTGGAATTTCAGCACTGTTTTCAATTAGGGTTTTCCTAATTGAATAGCCTTCAACTCACGATTCCTTGTGAGTTAACCCCTCAAATGTGGAGAGTCATTAACCAACATCATTATGAACAGGAATCTCAAACGGTCAACGCTTGGTCAACTCACTCAAATGGTCTTGAACCCGTTTTCCCAAGCAGGTTAAGTTAATCAGGTTGAAAATCAGCACTTAATCCAATTAGGTTTTCCTAATTGATGAGTCTTAAACCTATGATTCCTTTGGATTTAACCCCTAAAATTTGGAGGGTCATTAACCAAAATCATTATGAACAGGAATCCCAAACGGTCAACGCTTGGTCAACCATCTCAAACGGTCTTGAACCCGTTTGCCCAAGCAGGTCAAGTTATTCAGGTTGAAAATCAGCACTTAATTCAATTCTATGTGTCTAATTTATTGGCCTTCAACCTATGATTCCTTTGGAGTTAACCCCTCAAATTTTAAGGGTCATTAGCCTACATAATTAGGAACGAGATTCGCAAACGGTCAACTCTTGGTCAACTCCTTCAAACGGTTTTGAACCCGTTTGCCACCAAACGGTTTGCAACCCGTTTGGTCACCAAATGGTTTTGGTGAAACCATTTGGTCCCAACTTTTGAGATCGTTTTCTCCCAAGATATTTGGTGAGGTGCTTGCTTATGATGATGTCATCATCATCTTCCTTCGTGCACACAAGAACAACAACCGTTCTTGATGGAATTTGCAGCAAAGAAATAAAAGTGTATAAAATTGAAGAAATCAATCAACAAAGCATAGAAGATTGATGCAATAGCAATGTTTGAGGGTTTAAGTTATAAAACCCACCTCCAATTGAGATCCAAAGCTCCAAGCTCACGCCATTAATGGTGGATGAAGCTCTTGTAACTCCCCCTAGGCTCGTCCTCAAGCTTTTGATTGTAAAAGTTGGCTAGGGTTGAAGAGGAGATCGAAATCAGAAGGAATCCATAATTTATTTTCAATTTCCACCATGAAATCATGGAGAACAAAGGTCAAGGGCTTACCCACAGGTTGGGGACGTGCTCCCTTCTCCTCCCTAGCTCCTTGGTCGTTTTGCAAGCAAGGGGAAGAAAGAAATCCGAAAAGGCCTTGGTTTGGGCTTGGAAATGGCACTTTTATAAGGAAATTGATGAGAGAGAAAATGCCTTATAAAAATCCAATTAATCCCAATAAAGTGGCCGCCTCTTACCCCTAAACTACCTTGGGTACGAGGCACCTTCCTTGCCTTTAATTCTCCTTCATTATCCTCAATTTAAAGAAAATCAAATTAAGCACCTTAATGCTTATAATATAATATACCACATGTGAGTGGATATTACTTTTCTTTATAAAAAGGTGAGTGGAATTTCACCTACTTAAGATATTTTCGTTCCTTATCTTGTTAAAGGAACGTCCATACTTATTCAAAATCAACCCAAAACATTTTGGTTGAAAGCCCTTCAATTATTTTTATTCATTTTTGCCCTAAATCGAATTAGGGTTTCAATTAGGCATTATTCTTGATTATTTTAATGTCAAGATTCTCTCTCCTACAACTTAATTCAAATGAGGAGTCCCTCTCATTTTATTTGCTCTAAATGATTCTAAGAAACATTAGGGACCTTTTTAAAGTGGTAATTTGCATATTGAACCCTAGATTTTGGGTAAATTGCACATTACACCAAAACTAGGTTTTTATGCACAAGGATTGCTTTACAAGCTTAATCTTGGTGTCCATGCTTGTGGAAACCATACCACTACATCATATTCATTTCTTATGATGTCTCAACATCAGAGGAACATCTTATCATGCAACATTTGCAATTTAACCCCTCAACTTGGGTAATTTGCACTTTAGTCCAAAATAAGCAAACATTGCTTCAACATTGTTCAAACAGGACCAAAATTGAAACATAGGTTCCTTTTGAGCCTTAATTACTTTTCACAAGATGAGATTAAGCATATAATCATCTTTCTTAATCAAAACACCTAGGGTTAAAGCATAACCCAGGTCAGGGATGTTACAGTTGATAGTCTTATTAGTAAGCACATTAATTAGCTTAGTAATACTAAAGGTTAATCTTGAATAGGTGAATACATAAGAACGTATATTAATTAAATTGGGAGTGGTGCTTAATACCTTGAATTCATCAGTTTTTCTTTTGGTAACAAACTCCTCTCAGTCATTGGGGTCCAGGTAGTTCCATTGCTCAGTGGCTAGCTTCTTCCTCTTCTCAGCATCTCGTATGTAATCTCGGTTGGGATTTGTCCTATAGTTCCTTAGGACCCTCCCACAGTGTTGTATCACACATTTACGATGCAACTTTTCATCCAGTTCAAATATACTCTACAAAATAGAATTACTATTAACTAGTATCCTAAAAATTAGTCATCTACAAAATAGAATTGCAAATAATAATAACTCACACATAGTTCCTTCCATACTAAGTCTTTCTTCCCCTTAGAAACTTTATGCCAAGATTCTATATTAGGACTATAATGGCCACGAGTAAGAACCCCAAGATATGAAATAAATGAGTTGCGGTTCACTCCAACTGGATTTCCTACATGATCAAAATCCACAACCATTTTGGGTCCATTGCCCCTTTGTTGTAGTAACTTGCTCATCATAGTGATGCCCCTCACTTTTTCAATTTTTTTTGCTGCTCATCAAGTGCCCCAAGTTCTTCAGGGGGTACATCATCAACCTAAAATTTGACAAAATAAACTCACTTATAGGATATAACTATAAATGGACATATATATAGAAATATATGATATATTTTTGAAACTTACATTGTGAGGTAGTGCTTTGATATCTTCACCCTCATGGTAATCATCATCACGGTCATCATGCTCATGCTCAGCCATCTAAAATTGTCATTAGAAAATCAAACATTTAGCATTTTTCATAACTAGAAGATAATAAAACATTGTAAAGTTCACATTCAGAAAAATGAAACATATAAAAAATATAAACATGCATGCCTGTAATATTGCGATCTTTTATCAATTAAAAATCCTTCATTGTGATCTCTGCACACATAAAAGTCATCATTAGCTTTAATATTTGGTGGTGTTGGCAACCCAACTGAGAATGGACTGGAGTCATCATACTTATCATAGTACTATTCTTCATCTATAGGATCTTCAATGAACTGTCTTTTACCATGAAGAACAACCGACCATTTATCATTTGCAGGATCATCGATATAAAATACTTGTTTCGCCTATGATGCCAATATGAATGGTTCACCCTTCTCGCCAATCTTTTCAAAGTTCACTAATGTGAAACCTAATTCATCCATTGTAACTCCTTTGTTGTTATCAATCCAATTATATTTAAAGAGCGGAATTCTAAATTCTAATAGTCAAATTCCCATATGTCTTCAATGACACCGTAATATGACATTTTAGCTTCACGTGGACTCTTATCCTTTGCACTTGCATAAAAACAATGAAGACGCTTGAAGGGTGACCCCACTGTTTTAGACGACACTCTTATCATCTTGATGCTTTGTGTAATATGAGAATTCATTCATGTCAAACCCTTCATAAGACATAACATTCAATTTTGGTTTAAAGGTGAGGCATTTGTTAGTTTCAGTAAGATTATTTGGTGTTTGAGATAGTTGATATAAGACTTTATCTTTAAACCACTTAATAAATGTCTTGTTATGCTCTCTAGCAAGCCACATTGAATTGGCTCAAGGATATTATCTCTTGATGAAATTGGTATGTTCCTCGATATAAACACTCACTTCATCGATGTTGTGTAAAATATATAAGTGACCTTGTTCCAACTGCTCACGGCTGATTACTTTCATCCGTAATCCCAAAATTCCTTTAACAGAATACTCCTCAATATTCTTGTCATTAATAGGAGCATCATTACCACTTAGAAAGTCATTACAAAAATCCTTAACCTCTATCACCACATAACCCTCAATAATACTCCCTTCAAGTCGATAACAGTTTCAAACATCACCTTTAAAAATGCTCATGTATTGTTCAAAGGGATACATCCAATGCAAGAAAACTGGTCCCAACATTTTCACTTCCCTAGTCAAGTGGGCAACAAGATGTACCATGATATCAAAGAACGAAGGAGGAAAATACATCTCAAGATGACATAGGGTAACAACCACATCTCTTTGCAATTTATCGAGAGTATCAGGGTCAATAACTTTGCTGCACACACTGTTGAAAAAGAAACAAAGTTTGGTGATTGCAAACCTTACATGCTTTGGCAATATACATCGAATTGCCACAGGCAATATTTGTTGCATTAGAGTGTGATAATCATGAGATTTAAGACCTATCAACTTCATATCTTTCATTGATACCAATCTACGAATGTTTGATGAGTAACCCTGTGGCACCTTAACATTTACCAAGCATTCACAAAAAGTTTTCTTCTCCTTTCTAGACAATGTGTAACAAGAGGGAGGTAAGTATGTTTTCCGATTGCTACTAACTACTTCTGTTAATTTTGTCCTTATTCCCATTTCACGTAGGTCCATTCTGGATTTTATCCCATCTTTAGTCTTACCTGGTATATTCAACAGAGTACCAATGATGCTATCACATATATTTTTCTCAATGTGCATGACATCGATACAATGTCTAACTGCCAAAGAACTCCAATAAGAAAGATCCCAATATATTGACTTCTTCTTGAATAAAGATTTGTCAATCCGTGTGGCCGTGGTACATTGTGATCTCTTACCAAATTCATTGATAAAGTCTTTTACTCTTTTATAAACAACATCCCCTGATATAGGTTTAGGTGCACTCTGTTCCTCATTTCGTCCATTGAATGCTTTGTGCAACCTACGATACAGATGGAATTTTGGAAGAAACCTTCGATGACCAAGATATACAGTCTTGCTTCTATGTTTTAATCGTATTAAATCAGTGTTCTCTTCACATATAGGGCATGCTTTGGATCCTTTTACATTGTATCGAGACAAATTCTTATATGTTGGAAAGTCATTAATAGTGCAAAACAACATATCACGTAAATAAAATGTCTCTCTACACGAAGTATCATAGATCATCAAACCTTCACCCCAGAGTTTCTTTAAGTCATCAATTAGAGGTTCAAGATAAACGTCGATATAATTTCCAGGTTGTTTAGGGCCCGATATCAACAACGACAGCATAACATACTTATTTTTCATACACAACCAGGGAGGAAGATTGTATATAACAAGCATAATTGGTCAAGCGCTATGTTGGCTGCTTAATGTCCCGTACAGATTCATCCCATCTGTATAAAGCCCAAGTCTTAGATTCCTAACTTCTTTACCAAATTTAGGTTACAATGAATCAATCTTCTTCCACTGTGGGGAATCAGACGCATGTCGTAGGATCCCATCATTATTTTTCTTAACATCTGCATGCCACCTCAAATTCTTCACATCTATCAAATTGGCAAACAAGCGTTGAAACCATGATATTATAGCTAGATACCACATCACCTTGGCAGGAGAACTAGTTTTGGACTCCCCCTAAGTTGTCAATTTATACCTTGACGCACCACATTTTGGACAATCTTTCAAATCCACATAGTCCTTTTGAAATAATACACAATCATTTGGGCATGCGTGTATCTTCTTGGTTGGGCACAACAATTTCTTTAACAGGTATGTTGAGATTGGTAGCTCGTTTCCTTCAGGAAGAATTTCTTTCAACAAAGATAACAATGACGTGAAGCTTTTGTTGCTCCATTTATTGTTAGCTTTCAGCTTATACAATCTCAACACAACGCTAAGATTTGTAAACTTAGTACAACCTGTGTATAACGGTATCTCAACATCATGCACAATGTTTCTAAACATGGGAGGTGGATCGGTGTGCTCTACCCCACAACTATCCAGCATCGCATCAACGATGTCTATTGGAACTGGTTCGTTCACATCTACGTCATCGAAGGAAATTTCTTCTTCCACACAAGCACTGCTATCGACATCCACTAATTTCAAGTTTGAAGTCTCTCCATGCCAGTGCCATTCTGTATAGCCTTGTACAATCTTGTTGCACATGACATGACTTTTGATTTCGTCACCAGTGCTGACTTTCAAGTTGTTACCGCAATGCCTACATGGACAGTAGAACCTATCTTCAGGTTGTTTCCTATGTTCCTCGATAAATCTAATAAACTGATCAAGATCACAAATAAGCTCTGGGGTGCAGCGATTTGGAATGGACATCCATGATCTATCCATTCTATGATCAAAGAGAAAACAAGTATATATTAGGGTTTAGGGTTAAAAGATTAGGGTCTGGGGTTAAAAAATTAGGGTTTATGGTTAAAGTTTAGGGTTTAAGGTCTTATATATAATATATGTGTACCACCTATCCCATTCTTGAACACCTAATCTCACTAGTAAGTGTATAATGTGTATTGGGTTTTCAAGAAAATTTTGGCAGCATTTCCCCACTATTCTCCAAGTACATATGTACTTAGAGAACAAACGGGGAAATGTTGTCGAAATTTTCTTGAAAACCCAATACACATTATACACTTACATCCTAAGTGAGATTAAGTGTTCAAGAATAGTCCCAAACCAGGGACTATCCAAGATTTACTCCTATTGAGTAAATCTTGGACGGGTTTCTAGGCCAACAAATATATGTTTGTTGCCATTCTTATACCTACAATCCTAGTTTCATCATTCATATCCTAAGTTTTGTGTAACATCATTTAATCATGCTTGTCAGTAAATATGAAACAATAAAAAAACTATGATTCCATATATCAAATATTTGAATCAAAATAAAGCCTAATGGCACACTGGAATAGTGAGAATATTATACCTCACTTGAAGGCTGAAGAAGAAATATATGCAAGTCAACAACACAAATGGATGACACAACAACTCAATTCAGCCCCAAGAGCACAAGCACGTCAACTCAATTCAGCACCTACAACAACACAAATGCACGATTCAATTCTGTTATAATGTCTTAATTAGGGGTCAATATACATCAATTTTAGAGTAGCAGAAAGAATTAACAGCATTGTAGAAACATGTACCCAATATCCAATTAGGGGTCAAACAAGGAACCAACATAACGGTCCTCTCATCACATTCCTCAAATCCGAGGTAGTAACACAGTCCAGAGGAGAAAGTTTACCAATGGTCCAGACACCACAAAGAAATAAAGAGTTGCATAACTTACCACATAAACTCATGGCAAACAAATAGACATAGAAACCACCACATATGAAATGATTCCACAACCTCAAATCACTAACAGTAATAATCAAGTGTATGTACATAAACATCATGAATGCCCTCAATAGCACAAGTTCACAACCAAGAGAGGATAAATAACAAAAAAACAAAATGAAGCACAATGGCTACCACCCAAACAAGCAAAAAGATCCACACAAATGCATAGTGCATCATCAAAAAAGCCATCCCGATCTCCTCTCATACACTACTCACCACCAACACCACCAAACAAACCCTATCTCGTGGCAGAGGAAGAGGAGTGGGACGAATTGGGAGAAGGAGTAGGAAGAAGAGTAGAGGAAGAAGAGGAACAAGCCGTATTCCAGGAAGATGGGTGGAGGAAGAAGAGAAGAAGGAAGAAGAAGAGAAGGAAGTACCTATAGAAAATGGTGTGAGCTCGTGGCTCCTTAGCACAGCGGCGGCGATTTTGTGGTAGCGCAGTGGTGGTGGCAGTTGTGTGGTGTCTGGAAGTGAGCGCAGCTCCTCACCAGTGGTGGGGGCAATATGGTGGCGGAGGTAGCTAGGAAGCCCAAAGAGCGGCAACGGCGGTGGCTAGAGTAGAAGGGAGAATGGCGGCGGAGGAACAAATCGCCAGAGTGTTAGTAGGTCAAGTAGAGAATGAAATAGAGAACGGGGAAGGGGAGGACATTTCGTGATTCTGAAGTGGGACATAGGCGTCGGTTATACCAAAACTGACGTCTATACACATATTTTTCATCGGTTTCTACAAAAGAAATCTACGTCTATCCACATATGCCAACAAAAAAATGTTCTTGAGTTACAACCATAGTCATCGGTTGCCATAAAAAATAAATGCCAATTCGGCAATTTGGGAGGTAAAAATTTTCGCGGGGACAATGCGCACATTGGCATCGGTTATTGTAAGCAAATCGAAGACAAATATGGAGCCAATTTTTTTTTCTCTCAAAAAATCATTAGTGGTCGATTATTTGGTAAACCACCGACGTTGTATGTGAAATTTTTGAGGTAATTTTTTTGCACTGAAAATTTTGGATTTGGCGAGCGATTTTAGGCATCAGTGTCTTATTGAGCAACCGACGCTAAATAAAAATGATACCTGTGTCTGGCCGGTTTTCACATATAGATTTGGTTTGTGTTTTCAGCCGACGTTGTAGGGTTTAGGCTTCGGTTTTTTGGATATAGCCGACGCCTCTAAATGTGATGTTATAAGGTATTTCTATAGTGGTGAAAATATAGTATAAGAGTTATGGTTGTTAAAAATATATGTCCAAACTCATTTGCTCGGCACAACCATATCTATACATCCTAGTTGTAGGTTGGATTTTATCTATCTATATTGAATCTAGATTTGAAAATTATTATCGGTGTTGCAATTGACTTGGATCAAAGTTTTGACTATTTTATCTGAGTTCATCTTGGGTTCCCAAATTCAGATATTTCTTCTACTAGGAGTGGAAATCCATATAGATCATATGCTATTCATTATTATATATTTTTAATGTTACACCATGTAGTTTATATTTCCTTTGGAAACTTGGAAATAATTTCATTTAAAAAGCCATTATTATATATTCACGTATAAATTCCTTCTATTTATTTATCTTGTACCACAAGCACCCATGGTAGGTATTTAACACTATAGTTTCACCAATAATATTGTTGGAGGAAATTATTTATCAAATCATGCTTTATATTTTTATCATTCTATTTTACTAAAATTGAGGATATAACATCTTTTTTTATAGTCTCCCTTAAAGGAGGTGCATCTTGGTGATATCAGTAGTCTTATCATTCATTTTAAGATCATTTTATCTGAGGCCTCAAATACTGGGAAGTTATGATCTCCCCAACTTAGACTCTTGACTTCCTTGTTAAGGATCAACTATATGGCCTCATAATATTTCACCATTTCAGTACATACCCAGAATGGCCCATGGACACTCATATCCAGATCGCAGAATATCAACACAAGCATGGCTACATCACCAAGGACAACCCTTTCCAATATGTCTAGACAACATGACTCAATACTGGCATGCCACATGCCCATGTCAGTCCCACCTACTGCAGGATATCTATCTCTAATACCATTTCTAAATGTACGGTCCCACTTCCCAAGGATCTAGTAGAGTTTATATACCACCACTAGAATTAACTACACACTTTATCCTCACTCACGCACAAGTCAGAATAAACTTCCCAATTGGTCACACATCCTAGTACTACTCTGGGTTGAACACGCTGAACTACATAGTTCTTTATTGATGGTCTCCCTAAAAAGGAGGTGCACCTTAGTGATATGGGTAGTCCAATCATTCCTTTTAAGATCATTTTATCCTAGACCTCATATCCTAGGACGTTACAATCTCCCCAACTTATACTCTTGACATCCTCATCAAGGCTCAACTATATGGCCTCATAATATTTCCCTAGTTTAGTGCAAACCATGAATGACCCATTGCACCCAGCTCCCAATCACGAAATACCAATGCGAGGGTGTTTATACCACCATGGACAACCCTTTCCAACATACCTGGACCGCACGGCTCAAGACTGGCATGCCACATGCCCATGTCAGACCCACCTATTGGAGGAGATCTAGCTCTACCACCCTTTACAAATGCTCAGGCCTACTGCCCAAGGTTCTAGTAGTGTTTTAGGAATGACGACTGGCACCATAGACTACTACTAGACTTAATTACACACTTTATCCTCACTCATGCACAAGTCAGGAAAAACTTCACGACTAGTCACCCATCCTAGTACTACTCTGGGTTGATCATGCATAACCATAGAGTTCTTTAGTGATAGGCTCCCTGAAAAGGAGGTGCAACTTGGTGATATGAGTAGTGCAATCATTACTTTTGAGATCATTTTATCTGAGACCTCAAATCATGGGACATTACTACTCTAGTCAATTTGTGTTGCACCTGTCCACACCATCTAAGTCAACCATTGCACAAATTGTCCTCAAAGCTTGTTATCCCTACTTTGATCCTTATATTGTCATTTTTCAAGCTATCTTTTCATGTCTTCCCACACATACAAGATCAACATTTGCATTTTAGGGACATTCGTCTTGTTTAAATCTTGTTTCTTCATCTGGTAACATTCTCTCCCTTAGAGCATGGTTGGCATTATAGTTGTTTTATAAAACTAAGCCGAGAGGAATCTTCTGATCACATAATACTCTAGTTACACTCCTCCATTTCAACAATCCTATAGTGATCCTATGACAAGTGTCATCCTGAACATCCCCATTTATTCAAATCATATAATCCAAGCTACAAATTTTATCACATTTTGGTACATCCAATATGTCCAAACTTGGCTCCACCATTCACAATTCAAGATTTGCTAAAATTGCAATGCTTACACTCACCCTTTCTTCTACTAATAATTAATCTATTTTATTCTAACACGTTTCTCAAAAGTTCAACATTATTTTTCAATCCATCTTTAGTTTTTTCAATCAGGACACTATAATTAGCAAAGAATATGCACTAAGGAATATCATCATGAACAATCTTTATCAACTCATCCATAATAAGAACAAATAGATATGCATTGAGTGTTAATCATTGGTGTACAATGTACCCCAACTGGTGATAGGAAAGGTTGAACCATATCATCCATGAGTCTTCACACTTGAAGTTGATCTATCATGCATGTCTTTAAACAAGTCAATGAATTGAATAGGCTCACCCTTTTCCTTCAAAACCATCCACAACACTTCCCAGAGTACTAAATCATAAGCCATTTCCAAATTAATATAAACTATTTGAAGATCTCTTTTGTTTTCTCTATACTTCTCCATAAGCCTTTTTATAAAAAAAAGGATCATCTATTCCTGATCTTCCATGGATGAAACCATATTTGGTTTTTTAAAATATGTGTGATGGATTCTAGCCTCTACTTCATAATCATATCCTCATAATGTAACCCATTGACTTGATTACAATGTAGTTTGTACAACTCTAAACATCACCTTTGTTTTTGTAGATGGGAACTATAATACTATTTCTCCACTTATGTGAAAGCTTCTTGGTCTCATAATCTTATAAAGAAAATCCATTAACCCCATAACTCCTTCATCCCCAACACTCATCCATACATCAATGGGAATATAGTCTGGTTCGCATGTCCTTCTCATTTTCATCTTTTTCAAAGCATTCTTGACCTCAAATAGTGGAATTAATTGAGTGTAAATGATATATCTTGTATTTAAGGCACACAACTCTCTTACATTGTTCACATTATCTTCATTGAAAAGCTTATGAAAGTATTTCGTTATTGGTTCTTGATATCATCGTCCCTCACCAACACTCTTCCATATTCATTCTTGATGCATCTTACTTGTATCAAGTCTTTTTTTTCCTTTCCATGGTCCATTTTAAATATATCCTTTTCCCCATCTCTTGTGTCCAACTTCTTATAATGTCTTCAAAGTATATAGACCTTGACTCTTGAACTTTTTTAGCTTCTTTCTTTTCTATTTGGTATCTCTAAAAAGTTGCATCATCTCGAAATTGGGCCAAGCTCCTATAGATCTCCCTTTTGTGTTTAATAACCTTCTATACTTCATTCGATCACCAAATATCTTTCTATAGAGGCCCAAACATAGTTTCTCCAGAAACCTCTTTGGAAATTTTTGTTATGTAGAAGCTCATTGTTGCTACATAGTGTTAATATTATACTTCAATTAAAAATGCATTATTATGTATAATATCACTAGGACATTTTTGTAGTGACCCAAATGCTAAAACAACCAAGAACTAGTTTTTGACACCCACAATAAGTTATTAGTTGTGAGAGTAATCCAAAACAACTCATACCCAAGCTTTAAAAACACAACTAACATGAAATCGATATGATTACAAATGTGTAATATTCAATCAAATTCAAAACATAAAACGGTTACACTTTTAAACAAATATATTGTAAATTGTTTCTAATTAATGCATTGTTCTTAATATCCTAAAGTGCAATTTCTAATATTATTTTGATATTAGGTCATACTTTTCGATTAAAACTAAAATGTCATATTTAGATCACATTTGTCATATTTAGATCGCAGTATTGATAGTTATAGGCATGTAGATTTGAGAATGAGAACTTATTTAAAGAATACATTAATGGGAGGGAGGTGACAGAGTTGTGACTACAACGATGCAAACAAATCGAGTAGGGGTGCTTTTTTGGAATATAGCTAACAAAGGACGGGGTTTCTTAAATTATGGAGGCACCATGGGGTTCTCTATAATAACAATGTAACGAGGGAGACACGTGAGGGAAGATACTCTCTTAATCAATAGCATAATATAAATAATCCAACATGTTGAACATCGTAATTTTTTTCCAATGGATGAGAGGCTAAGATATAAGTACTAGATTGTATCATAAACCAAAAATGTAGTACCCAAAAAAATAATCAAACTATTATAATTCTTAAATATTATTGTGAATCTTCACCCATATAGGGTGGATGCATAGGGAAATATAATTGTATATGAACTAAAGAGAACAAAGAACAAATTAAACATGCACATTCTGGTATATTTCAAAAATCTAAATAATCTGGTACAAACTGGGGGTTTGACTCAACTATACCAATGTCCAAAATAGTTAGCATGGACCCTAAAAAAAAGAATAATGAAAATTTATTAGCTGATAGTTGGAATGTCCATATAATAGTGATGGGAAGATATAAAGAACATCTGTTGATGTATATGGATTCTTAAATAAGCATGAAGGTTGAAAATATCCAAATGGATATAAAAATAACTTCATATTGTATGATTTACAATTTATGTAAAGAAGTAAAGAGTGAATCAAATACTTGCCATATAAAAATATTAACATACGCCACACAAGCATAATCAAATAAGATTAGGTCACATGACCTATCATAATAATCAATTATCAATTGAAATGGATTGAGATTATAATACTACTAGTGAAAACATTACAACCTATGGAAGTCATTTCTGATAACTCAAAACATGATAGAACAAGTTGAATAATCTAGGTCCTTACATAGTAGCCCATATTCCTTGTGATAATAAATTAGTTGGTGGGTACACAACCTGGGTATGGGGCACATAAGCTCAATTGCAACATATACAATAAGAACAAAAACATGTATTAGTTTAGTAGTAATATATCAAAATAGGTAATAATTTAGAGGCAAGACAATATCAGTTATATAAAAGCATCAACCAGGGGCTTCTGTCATAAAGTGGAATAATATATTACAAAAATGAAAATAGGAGTACAAAATGAATCGATATAAAGGAGATACAAGAAAAGATTTTCATTTGTAGTTACAACACTCCACAAGGCTATTTTCAAAGGATAGGAATGCATATAGTCAAATGGATATTAGAAAGTGATATTCAAGGTAATGTGTCATAGTTAGGTCAAACTAAAAGATAACATAATCTAATTGTATAATATGACACATTAGAAGACTAACATAAATCAATTTTCCAATACAAATCATAAAGAAATGAAGCATACCTAAATTTGTGTATCAACAATCATAGCCAAAACCCTAGTCCAACATAGGGCAACCCTTCACCTAGCTTTGAATTCTTTCCAAGATTATTAAGTATATTAATAAGTTAAACCCTAAAATATCATATCTTATTATTGTATGATTTGGGCTATGAATATGATATAATTAGATTGAAGATATATAATGATTCCAATGAGTATATAGTTTCAATTTTCTAGAAAACATAGAATTATTATGAAATAATGGAGATAATACTCTTTACTAATTTATAAAGAAAACCTTTGTGACCAGTTCTGAAACACCCCCACATTACACATGTAGACCTTAACATGTGATAGACTAAAATCATTATGCCAATCAAAGGTCGTAATTGAATGGATCGAGCAAGTTCAAATTAATGTAGCATAAAACCTATTAGATTGAAAGTGCCATGAAGAGCAAAAAAAGTCCACAAACCTCCTAATTGGCACCAACGAGTAAAATCTCCTTGTGCTTTAGGACCCCATAGTAGTAACAAAGAATGTGCTAAACTATTTGCAGGAGTAGAAATAGCAGTTACAACAAAGTATGATAATGCATGAACTCAAGAGAAAATGACAAACATGTCCACACCAGAATGACATGAATAAATAAAAATAGGGAAAATATGTACATTGATTGAGATAAAGTCGAGCAACTTAAACAAAGTTGAACATAAAATGATAGAATTATAATTCATATATGACAAAAATCAAATCAAAGAAGTGATACCAAGTG